>PVHP010042195.1:0-15071 GCA_004024765.1 Zapus hudsonius
CACACGTGTATGGGTACAACAGGGCCTCTTACTGTTGCAAACAAACATCCATCTGGCTTTACATGGGTAGCTGGGGAATTCAACCAAGGTCAGCCAGTTTTGCAATCAAGTGCCTTTAACCACGAAGCCATCTTCCCCAGCCCCTGTCCATCCCTTTGTGAGAAAGGGTCTCATTGGCACAGGGATTACATGTGGTTCTGGCTTCTTCATGTGGGTACTGGGAATCAAACACTTCCTTCCTTATTCTTAATACAGGCAAGATATGGACATAAAAAATTATTCACATTCACATAGGTGTTTGTGGGGTAGGATTAAAAATTCAGATTTCTAGCTGGGTGTGGTGGCACACACCTTTAATCCCAGTATTTGGGAGGCAGAGGTAGGAGGATAACTGTGAGTTCCAGCACAGCCTGGGCTAGAGTGAGACCCTACCTGGTGGGAGGGGAGGAATCAGATGGGCATGGTGGGCATGCCTTTGATCCCAGCACTCAGGAGGCAGAGGTAGGAGGATCACTGTGAGTTTGAGGCCACTCTAAGACTACTTAAGTGAATTCCAGGCCTCGAACTGGAAAAACAAAACAATCAGATTTCTAGCAGGAGTTGGAGTGTAGTACTCTGTAATCCCAACACTTGACTACAGGCAGGAGGATTAGGAGTTCAATAACAGCTTCAGTTACACGAACCCTATCTCACAAGATCCAATAACAAAAATTCCATTTACAATAAAAGATGCACCATAAAGCAACAGATGATATAAAAACTGAGCATTAAGGGACATATTCTTTCTTTAACTATTTACTGAGCTTCTTTCAAGCTTAGCTTTAAGGTTCAATCAGTTCAAACTAGCTTGGATATATGGGTCACCTTTGGGAAACCCTGCACAGTAGAGCCCATCTGGTAGAGCTTATTCAAGGGCCATACTCCTATAGAGTCCCAAGATTTAACATGGCCTGAGTCAGACAGTATCTTCACTGCTTATTTAAATCTTAATTTTGACCTGATGGCCCAGGTTCAATTCCCTACTACCCACATAAAACCTGACGTACATGGTGACAAATGCACCTGGAGTTCATTTGCAGTGGCAAGAGGCCCTTATGCGCTCGCTCGCGCTTGCTCGTATGCTCTCTCTCCCTACAAAAGAATGAATAAATATTTAAAGCCAGGCATGGTGGCGCACGCCTTTAATCCCAGCACTCAGGAGGCAGAGGTAGGATTGCCATGAGTTCAAGGCCACCCTGAGACTACATAGTGAATTCAAGGTCAGCCTGGACTAGAGCGAGACCCTACCTTGAAAAACAAAAACAAAAGATATTTAAACCTTAATTTTAAAACTTAGGTTAAGTTGGGGCATAGTGGTGCATGCTTATAATTCTAGCACTCAGGAACAGAAGCAGGAGAATCACAAAATTTCAAGGCCAGCCTGGTCTACATAGTGAGTTCTAGCCCAACCAAGGCTTCATAATGAGATTTTATCTCAAAAATCTAAACCAGCCAGGTAGGTGGCACATGCCTTTATTCCCAGCACCCAGAAAGCTGAAGAGTTCAAGGCCAGCCTGGGCTACAGAGTAAATTTCAGGTCGGCCTGAGCTAGAGTGAAATCCTGCTTCAACACCTTCCCCAGCTCCCTCCTAAAAAGACGAATTAGGCAACATCACTTCAGAATTAAATGAAAGGTCTGAAATTTCATCACCATGTTCTTTCTACGGTAACATTTACTTAGGCTGAATTCTACCACAGTTCTCAGTTTTATTTATATGTACAAACACTATATTTGCACAAACTTAAATGTACTAATAACCGTAGTAATCATAGGTCACAAACCATATGCAAGACCACTAGCTGTCAAGTTCTAATATGACAATGACCAAATTTCTGTGATTCTAGGGTGCATATACTTATCAGAGATGGAGGGATTTGAAGAGAAAAAGTTCCCAAGTTAGAGGTACAACATACATTGACTATTAAACACATTCCAATTACAGAAATGTTAAAAAATGTACAGACTTTTGGGCCAAGGAGATGGTTCAGTGGTCAAAGGCGCTTGCTTGCAAAGCATGCAGGTCTGAGTTCGATTCCTTAGTACCCATGTAAAGACAGAGGCAAAGTGGTACATGTGTCTGAAGTTTGTTTGCAGGGGCAAGAGGCCCTGGCTTCTTTCCCTCCCTTTTTCTCTCTCCTCCCAATATATATATATAGCTCCAGGTCAACCTGGGCTAGAGAATTATAATTTTAATAGATAATCGTATGTCTTAGAATTAAAGAGTAAAGGAAGAATGCACTGTTCTTTATAATCATGCCATCATTTTAACCAGCTACAACCATATCACTATCCAGCTGTGCCTTTGAGTTATAACTCAGAGTGTGTCTCTCCACACTGGGCTTAAAAGACTCATGGCTTTTGTTTTACTATTGCACTTCTTCAACCCAGCTACCACAACATATCACCAGCCTTTTGACACAAGACCAGGATATAGATAGCTTGGTTAGTATCAAGTGCTTATCAAGTCTAAATTCATAAAAAATAAATACTTCTGGCAGAAGGGTGCAGCTAAGTGGTAGAACACTTGCTTACAACTCATGAGGCCCTGGATTTGATCCCTAGCCCTGCAAAAGACTCACATGTAGGCCTACTCGTGTCAACGGCAGTAGTGGGCAACAACGGGATAACTTAGCACACCTAAGAGCACCAAAAGACAGCATTATCAGGCAATGGGAACCCATAATCAGCAGGGCGCTGGAGAAGGTAGAGGTGCTTTGAAAACATAAATTATTTCACAAAGAAATGTCATGTTAGCTTTATGCTTCCTTGCCTGTCTCTTACTGTTGCAAACTGAACATTTACCAAATTCTAGTAACAAAAGTGTGGCTCACACCTGTAATTCTAACTTTTTTTTTGAGGTAGAGTGTCACTGTAGCTCAGGCTGACCTAGAACTCGCTCTAATCTTAGGCTGGCCTTGAACTCACAGTGATCCTCCTACCTCTACCTCCTGAGCCAGCTAATTCTAGCACTTTTAAAAATGCTTTATTTATTTAGCTGAGAGAAAGACAGACAGAGAGAGAGAGAGAGAGAGAGAGAGAGAGACAGAGAGACAGAGAGACAGAGAGACAGAAAGAGGCAGATAGAAAGAATGGGCTGGCGTGCCAGGGCCTCCAGCCACTACCAGAAAAAAAAAAAAAAAAAACAGACAAATGCGCAACCTTGTGCATTTGGCTTTATGTGGGTACTGGGGAATCAAACTCAGGTCTTTCTGCTTGGCAGGCAAATGCCTTAACTGCTAAGCCATCTCTCCAGCCCTTTTTCTAGTACTTTTGAGGCTGAGGTAAGACTGCTATGAGTTCAAGGCCAGCCAAGGATACAGAATGAGTACAGGCTAATCTAGGATACCAAGTGTGACCCTTTAATCAAATAAATAAATTCATTAAAAATAAATGCTTAAAAAAAAAAAAAAAAAAAACACAAATGCTGGCAGGGCATGGTGGTACACGCCTTTAATCCTAGTACTCACGTCAGCCTAGGCCAAAGCGAGACCCTACCACAAAAGAAAAAAAAATTACACAATAAGAGCTAATTAAAATTTATGTTCTCTTGAAATTCTATGTGATATACACTCTAGAGACTTACACAAAAGCTGATCTAAACTAAATTTATAGTATGTAATTATAAGAATTGAGAATTAAAATTTTTTTGTGATTTTCTCATTAGTTTATTCAAAACTCTGAATTTTATCATCATTTCATTCTCTTTTTTGATCAAGTGACTGAGCTTATCATACTTTTTTTTTTTTTTGGTTCTTTGAGGTAGGGTCTTGCTCTAGCCCAGGCTGACCTGGAATTCACTCTGTAGTCTCAGGGTGGCCTTGCACTCATGGCGATCCTCCTACCTCTGCCTCCTGAGTGCTGGGATTAAAGCATGCACCACCACGCCCGGCTACCATACTTCTTTAGAGAGACTTGACCCAAACCTCATTAAAGAAATTTAAAAGTTAAATTCAATCTGCATTGTACACTGTCTTCTTCAGTTGTAATACTGTGCATTCTACAAAACCCCATGTACTGAGAGAGAAAGAATTCACCAAGTTAGAGGGCTTCCAGTTTGACTGGAACCCCCAGCTCCTGACCTATTAAAAATCTTCATTTAGAAGGTGAGAGAAAAAGAAAAACCCAGTTTTTGTGGGTGATGCACGCTTTGAACGTTTTACCTCATTCTGAGGTTTTCTGTTTTTGTTTTGCAGTGCTGACTGAACCAGGACAGGTACTCACTACTGAGCTACACCCTCAGGCTCCAGCTTTTAATGGGGGGGGGGTGTTTCAGGATGAGCAAACGTAGCATTGCTGGAAAACAAGGCACAGTGAGGGAGTGGAAAAGTGAGTCACCGCAAGGATTTTTAAAATGGGGGAGGGGCATGTGTTTCAATACCTCAATTAGTTTGTCTCCTTTGACTACATCCAGATGCAAACCAGGTGGGGGTTTACCTGCCCTGAAAAAAAAAAGTAAAAAAGCATTTTCAGGATGAGTTTATAAATGTTACTTACAATCACTGTCCTACTGAACCTTACAGCTCTCCTACCAGTTCATGCAGAAATGTCATCTACTTCACCATTATAGCTCCTTTCTACGTTTGGCACTTCCCAAGTGATTCAGCTGCTCTAAAGAGATTGTGGTGGATCTGTATTTAGAGCAGCACCAAAGAAACCTATACTTTAACATGGGATCTTTACTTTGGAGAGAAAGCAGCTGTGAGTGCAAATACTGTAATTGGGGTTCCCTAGAGTACAGTGTCTCATGTATCCCAAGCTAGTCTCAAACTTGCTATGTAGCCGAGGATGACCTTGTACTTCTAATCCTCCCCCTGCCTTCATCTGCTGAGTGCTGGGATTATAGGCGCGAACCACTACACCTGGTTTAACCAGGTTTAAGATTTACTACTTCCCTAATATATAAAGACAGAATAAATCAGTTGTTTTGCTGGGCATGGTTGCATCTAACTGTATTTTCAGCACTTGGAAGCTGAAGCAAGGAGACCACTGCAAGTTCCAGAAAGAGCCTGGTGCTCCAGGTCAGTCAGGGCTACATAGCCACACACTGTCTCCAAGAGAAAAAAAAAAAAATTAAAAAAAAGGGCACAAAAATCAGTTGTTTTGGGATAATCAAGATTAGACTCATGGCAAACAAAATAAGCAGAAGGAATGCCTCCTGAGACCCAACCAGAGATGCACAATTAAGAAACTAGGGCAATTCAAAAGCATGCCATGAAACCAAGTACCAAAAGAACACTGGGAATGTGCTCTATTCCCGAGGTCTTTCTACAATAGTATTCATTAGGCGACATTTTCTTTACATTTGGCCATACCACTGACACAGTGCCTGGTACATACCAGAGCCTGAGGAAATGGTAATATTATTTACTTTCCTGGCTCACATTTAAAATCAGAGCAGCCAGGGACGAATGTGGATAAAAAATTTGGAGGCTGAAGCAAGTGAAGGTTTATAAACCACAAAGAAAATGCAAAACCTGGTCCCACATCCATTCACTTGCTTCCTGGGTTTGCTCCCAGAGCCTTTACATCTGCCCAGGAGAGATGGATGCCGCCCATTCAACACAGCCACCTCACAATTCTGCCTTAACCTTTTCATGGTTTAATCCCAGCACTTGCTAAATGGTAGTAAACGTTTAGGACCAGCAGTAGCTAAACGGACAGTGCAGTGGACAAAAACCCATTTAGTCCGAGAAACAGGGGTGTGAGAGATGGGGGAGTAATCTTATATCCAAAATGGACTTTTCTGAACTCCTCCCATGTACCTGACTCAGGCTTACGAGCTAAGGATGCAACGTTGCACGGGTCTTTGCCCTTGAAGGAGACCGAGAAGTAACATGGTAACGACACCGAAGAGCTACAGCAGGAAAACAAACTCCAGCTCGCATGCATCTCCTTGCACAGCAATTCCTACAGATTCACCCTGCGCCCCATCGAAAGCTTCAATTATCCCATTATTTCCCACAACTTCCCGGAGGCTGAGCCGGGTCTGCGCGGTGCTGGGTGCTGGTCACCGAGAACAAGGGGACAGTTCCTGTCCATCGCCGCCCTCCGGGAGGCGGGCCGCGGCGTGGCCGGGCGGGGGTCTGGGGTCGTTCGCAGGGGGGCAGGTACCGTGCTCCCCACCACCACCACCACGAGGCCCCCGGCACTCCACGGAGGCACCGCAGCGAGCGGCTGAGCCCCCGGACGCCGGTCCCGGTGAGCGCCCCGATCCCGGCTTCCTCCGCACGCCGCCCGGCCCCGGCCCCCGGGAACGGACAGGATCCCCGCACTCGTCCCACACTCTTTAAAGCCTGCCCGCGAGAGCCGAGCCTCCCTTGCAGCTGGGCCTGCTCGGGCCCGGCCACTCCCGCCCCGCCACTCACCAGGTCGGGCAATCGAACAGCGGGAGGCTGGAGCCGGAGTTCGCGGCTGCCGCCATCTTGCGTCGCCCCCTCCCATTTGGTGGGCCCGAAGCACGCCGGGAAACTGGGAGGCCGGGAGGGAAGCGGCGGCATCCCGGCAGCCTGTGCGCGCGCGCACGCGCACGCCGGCCCGCGCCTCCGGCGGGGAGCTTCCCCCTCGGCACCCTGAACCTGGCCACTCGCTGGAGAGCAGACATCGTGTCTTCCGCTCCTCACCTTCCGGAAAGCTGCACCCTTACCTTCTCATCTGTCCTTTCTAACTGCCTGGGCCTCGCGGGCTTCTGTAGATGAGGAACCGATCTGCCATAGGGATCGTCTATTCGGTTTATGATACGACTGGACAAGCTGGAGTCAGGGACAGATCCAATCAGAAGGCGTCCAAATCTTCACCGTCTTAAGTGGTTAATGAAGTTGTGATCCCTTAGGGTTTTTGCGTTAGATCGTAATGACTAGACTGTGTAAGGACGCATCGGGGTTGGCATCCTGAGCTAGGGTGCCAGCTTGGCCAAGGAGACAACCAGCAAGGTCTCTGGTTGCAATGGTATGCATATCATATAGATCACCTCAACACTGGAGACGGGTATTAGTGTTATTCTTGAGGAGAGGCTCAGAAGATTGGGCTGTCCAGCCTCACCCTAGAACAAGCAGCGAGGGTCAAACAGGAGCCTCTGAGAAGTTGGCTCAATCACTAGTTTCATACTTTCCTGCTGACACCTTATTCATTAGCAGGCAGCTAATGTACCTTTTTCACTTTTGCAGAAAACCTGAGATGATCTGACATGCAGTATTTTTCTTAAAAATATTTTTATTTTCAAGCAGAGAGGAGACAGAGAATGGGTGCACCAGGGCTTCTAGCTGATGCAAACTTGAGATGCATGTGCCATTTTATGCATCTGGCTTTAGGTTGGTACTGGGGACTTTAACCTGGGTCAGGCTTTGTAGGCACGTGTCTTAACTGCTTTGCCATCTCTCCAGCTCTATTTTTCTTTATAAAAGAAACACTGGAGTTTGTGTGGTGGTATGCCTTTAATCCCAGCACTCAGGAGGCAGAGGTAGGGGGATGGCCATGAGTTGGAGACTACCCTGAGATTACATAGTGAATTCCAGGTCAGCCTGGGCTAGAGCGAGACCCTACCTCAAAAAACAAGAAAGCAAAGGAAAATAAATTGAAGTAAAATGTGCCTGTAATCCTGGCAGCTGGAGGATAGAGGGAAGAAGATTAGGAAAAGCCAGCCTTGCCTACATAGAGTCTGACATCAGCCTGAGCTACACAAGACTGTCTATTAATATCTTCCTTTTCAGCCTTGTGATTCAAGGACAGGAAGTCTTGATCGAGAATGGGTGTGTCAAGGCCTCTAGCCTCTGTAAATGAATTCCAGACACATATGCCTCTGTGCATCTGGCTTTACATGGGCACTGGGGAATTGAATCCAGGTCATTAGGTTTTGCAGGCAAGCACCTTAACTGCTGAGCAATCTCCAGCCTGCAAGTCTTAATTCTAAATTTCATTTCAAGAAATTCCTACAACTCCTTTCTTTGAGCACAATGAAACAGTCTCAAGTGTTTTGAATGTAACAAAGGAATAAGATACTTTTTGGCTGAAGGTATAGCCCGGTGGTAGAGTGCTTGCCTAGCATATGTAATATCCTGCATTCCATCCCTAGCACCACACACATGTACAAAAAGATACTTTGTTATCTAGAGACATCTTATGTGCCTTTGAGTTTTTAAGCCCCCATTAGGCATGAAGTGGTGTTGAAGCCATTTCTAGCTATCAATGACTGGAAAATATCGGGTTCATTTGCTCATTCAAGTTCTGTGTATGGTCCTCCCAGTGTCATCTATCCAAGAACCCTAAAAACTCTATTCATGGGCTGGAGAGATGGCTCAACGGTTAAGGCACTTGCCTCCAGTGCCTAAGGCCCTGGGTTCAATTCCCCAGGACCCACATAAACCAGACCCACACAAACCAGACCCACAAGGTGGTGGCCCTTGTGCTCCCCCCCTCTCTGCTTGAAAATGAATAAAATATTTTTTTTTAAAAATCTCTATTCATACTCCACATTTACAGCACAGCTGATAGTCACACTAGCTTCTGATGGAGTGACAGACACTCTGCACTTCCCTAGACCCTTGTATACCAAGATGTTCTTCTTTGGGTGCCTTTGATGTCAGTGTAGATCAGCAAACTAGAGGATAGTAACACAGGACCTTAACCACTTGAACTGCAGACTACTGAATTACCTGTCTTCAGTTTTGGTTATTTCACAAAGATGTTAACTTCTTAGTCTTGACTGATTTCCCCTAAACATTTCAATAAAGGAAAGCAAATAAAAGATGAGGAAAGGAGATGGGCATGGTGGCACATGCCTTTAGACCCAGCACTTGGAGACAGAGGTAGTAGGAAGATGGATGTGAGTTTGAGGCCAGCCTGAGATTACACGGATTACATAATTCCAGGTTAGCCTGGGGCTAGAGTGAGACCCTATCTCAAAAAACCAAACAAACTAATAACAACAACAAAAATAAAAGATAAGAAAAGGAAACAAATATGGAAGCAAGTTCACAATTTGTATGTTCAGATTAAATGCTTGCCGTCTTATGGATTTTATAGCTGAAAAAGTTACTGAGAAAATTGGGAGCCTACAAGTTAACCGACTTGTTGAGGATGGCCTCAGGAAGTTACTGGTGGGTAGGATTCTCAGTCTTTTGCACCCCAGTCTAGTTTTTGATCTCCAAATATATGGTTCTCGATTGTGGTTGTGCATGAATTGGAGCTTTTAAAAATGTCTATGCCAAGGATATATATACTCCAGACCAAAGAAATTAAGAGTCTTTGTACCCAAGGAGACCAAGGCATCAGTACTCTTAAATTTTCTAATGTGAAAGCACAGATTAAGAACCACTGTTGCAGAGCATGGTGCCCCAGTCCAAGGCACAAATGAGAAGTCGTTGAATAAGTTTATTAGAATCATCTAGCAGAGCTTCTTTGGCAACTGTCACAAATTCTAGGCCAAGTTCATATTTGTTCCCTGTGTCCACCCACTGCTGCATCAATCACACAGTATAACAGAACTATGGTTACTTTATTTTATCAAATAGTTTTACACAACTGATCATTTTTCTTTCCTGGAACGTTACAAATGGTATATCCAAGCCCAACTATAATTTGAAACTGAAAAAGCAGTGAGCAGAGGGCAGGGAATTCTCTCGGAAGCTGCTGCTTGAGCCACTGTGTCACTCAAGCAGCTCTGTTGTCCCCTTTACCCCAACCTTCAAGACTTGACTGAACTTGCTATGTAGCCCAGGCTGGCTTTGAACTCACACCCTCCAGCTTCATCCTCTTAGCACTGAGCCACCACACCTGGCTCACTCCTCTTTCTCAAGGAAAGACAGGTTCCGCCTGAACCAATTCTTACCTGGTTGTCTCCAGTCTTCCCTGCAAGTCTATTTTGCTCATGGCAACGCATTAACTATGTCTATGACATTAGGATTATTTACTCATAAAAATTACTACAAAAGCTTTTAAATGTTTATTTGTATTAAATGTGTAGGATGGTGCAAAAGTGCAAAGAAACTTAAGCATTTGGGCCCTTGTTCCCTACTATTCACATTAACGTAGAACAAGAGTAGGTAACATTAAGGAGAATGGAAGAAATGAAAATACATATACATAATGTAGCCAATTCTCTAATTCAGAACAGGATAAACTGACATTGTTGACCTTGACTCACATTTGAGTGAGCCTAAACAAATTACGTTTCTTCTCTAGGCCTGTGGAAAGGGGAAGTGGACAACATTTATATTACAAGACAGCAATGTTTTATTGACACTGCTTTTGTCTAAAACTATGCACAGAGAGGTTCATCTCTTGTTCATAAATTAGGATAAGTCTAACATCACTAAACCAGTATTATTTACAAAAATGAACCTGTTTTTTTTGCTTTATCACTAGGTTCACAGACCTAAGTTTTAAACCCAACATCAGTTTAACTTTAAAGATCTTCCCGCCATCAAAGCTCAGTGACTCTTACAGGGCAGAGAGCAGACTCTGACAGCGACATTCATCCTTCACCAGGAATGTAGAGCCACAAGTGAACAACAACAGAGATAAATCAGTCCAAGCAAATCCTACTTGCTTTCCAAGAGCATGCGATGTCTGTTCTCCCTTTCTATGTAGACAGGTGGGAGAGGGACCTCACTGAGAGTGATAATGTTAATTAAATTAACCTCTTTAAGAAAGGAGTCTGAGAGGATGAACTGCTGTGAATGACACTAACAGTTACGTGATGAGTGAACTTAACTTCAACCCAGATTTTCACACTTACCCCAGCAATGGACAGATCAAATAGATACTTCTCACTGAATCAGAATAACATGTGCAGATTTTTACTTTCTAGTTAAATATAAAGTCAGAAACTTGCAAAACAGAGAGCAGACTTCTTAGAAATTCAAATTAAAAGGTCAAATAATAAAAACTGCTGGCATATTGTACAGTTCCTCATAGACTCCAATATGCTAGGGGCCAAGAAGAACTTCACCTCAGGTAAATTTGGTATAGAAAAGACAATATTATGAGACTGTAGTGTTACCTGTCAAAAAGAATATCCACAATGGAATTTTCCGTAAATATCCAAAGACAAAGAGCAATCAGAATACAAGAGAAAGCAAAAAACCCCACATAAGTTAATTTCTAATTTAAGAAATCAATAGAATGTATACATAAATTGATAAATACTGTCTCCATAGATGTCACTAATTCCAAGGACTAGTTAGTAGTTAGTTGCTAACTAAATTATTACAGGGCATTCTAGTATATTCTCTCTTCTTGTGATCAGTTTGTTCTGGCAAGACTCCATCAAATACTTGCCCTTGAAAACCACTCGGCGGGAGAAGGCTCTGAGGCAGCCCACTTCACTTGTACACTAGCCAGATAATGAGTCCCAGGACTGCGACAATCACTGACAGGACAAGCACCAGGATACATATCTTCTTGCGAGATTTTTTCTGAGGAAAGAAATATGTAAAGGTATTCATGAAACAAGGAAAACATTTTACATCTCAGAATCTAAGTGTGCCTCATAAATCTATCTCCTTGAAGGAGTTCAGAGTTCATGCTTTTTTTTTTAAAATATATTTTCTTTATTCATTTTCAAACAGAGAGATACAGAGAGAGAGAAAGAGAGAGAGCACCAGGGCCACCACCTTGTGGGTCTGGCTTATGTGGGTACTGGGGAGTTGAACCAGGAGCCTTAGGCACTGGAGGCAAGTGCCTTACCCGCTGAGCCATCTCTCCAGCCCCAGAGTTCATGCTTTTAAAAAAATATTTTATTTGCCAGGTGTGGTGGCACACACCTTTAATCCTGGCGCTTGGGAGGCAGAGGTAGGAGGACTGCTGTGAGTTCGAGGCACCCTGAGACTACAGAGTGAATTCCAGGTCAACCTGGACTAGAGCGAGACCCTACCTCAAAAAACAAAATTAAAAACAACAATATTTTGGGCTGGTGAGATGGCTCAGCGGTTAAGGCACTTGCCTCCAGTGCCTAAGGCCCCAGGTTCAATTCCCCAGGACCCACATAAGCCAGACCCACAAGGTGGTGGCCCTGGTGTTCTCTCTCTCTCTCCCTCTCTCTCTCTCTCTCTCTGCTTGAAAAATGAATAAATATTTAAAATAAAAAAACAATATTTTATTTATTTGAAGGAGCGAGAGGAGAGAGAAAATAGATGCACCAGGGCTTCTTGCCACAGCAAACAAACTACAAACATACACCACTTTCTGCATCTGACTTTACATGGGTATTAGGGAACTGAACTCATGCCATCAGGCTTTGCAAGCAAGTACTTTTAACTTCTGAGCTATCTCCCCAGCCCTTTTTTATTTTCTAAATAAAAAAAAGTTTTTTTGTTTGTTTGTTTCTTTTTTTTTTTTCCAGTGCTGGTGATTGAACCCAGGTCTTTGCATATGCTAGGGAAGAGCTCTACCACTGAGTTATATCCCTAGCCTGTAATTAACTAGTAGCATGTACAAACATGCAAAGATCTTAAGTTCTTAAGTTCCCAGTGCTAGGTCATAGTGCAAGTTTTTTTTCTTGGAGGTAGGATCTTACTCTAGCCCAGGCTGACCTAGAATTCACTATGTAGTCTCAGGGTGGCCTTGAACTCAGGTGATCCACCTCCCTCTGCCTTCCAAATAACTTATTAAATTAAAGGCCTGTGCCACCTGTGCAGGTTTTTAAAAAATATTTTATTTATTCATTTTCAAGCAGAGATGAGAGAGAGAGCTAACCAGGGCCACCACTTTGTGGGTCTGGCTTATGTGGGTACTGGGGAATTGAACTGGGGGCCTTAGGCATTGGAGGCAAGTGCCTTAACCACTGAGCCATCTCTCCAGCCTCCTGTGCAAGTTTTAATTGTCCTCAAATACAATTTTGTAAAGGAGCTATGCCTATGATGCTATAACATTATTTGAAATAAAATAAGTTATTTATGTACATTAATAACTGTTTTATACCTATCACAAAACTGTATGTTCATTGTAAAAAATAGACAGTCAAAAAAAAAAAAGCATCCAAAGATAAGATGGTAATTCTAACCCAGGCTGATCTGGACCAGGCCAACCTTGAACAAACAGCAATCTTCCTCCTAACTTAGCCTTCCGTGTATTAGGATGACAGGTGTAAGCCACCATACTCAGCACAATGTTAATGTTTTAACTATACTTCCTTCTTTTTTTTTTCCAGGTAGGGTCTCACTCTAGTCCAGGCTGACCTGAAATTCACTATGTAGTCTCAGGGTGGCCTTGAACTCATGGTTCACTACCTCTGCCTCCTGAGTGCTGGGATTAAAGGTGTGCATCGCCAACCACCATGCTCAGCTGAATATACTTCCTTTTCCTTATCTATGCATGTTATTTGACATAATTGGGATTATACTATATGATGTTTTCTCATATAATATTATAATAAACCTCATAAACATTTCTTAATTCCCATATAAAACAACACAGAGCAGATGAAATTTCTCTGCTGGACACTAAAGTCATCACTTTTGAATAAAAATACTTACTATTAAGCATTAATTCCTTAAGAACACCCACAGGTAAAAACAACTACCCTAGGAACATGGAAAATGACTGAAGTGCTATTGCTTTCTAAAAAGCCATGCAACACTGAAGGAAGGGAAATCAGAAGGCCCTCATGCATAATATCTGCACACTGAGACAAAGATCGGGACCATTCTAAGCCAGAGTCTCAACCAATGGAAAAGAATTTCACCTCACAGGCACGGTTCCATGAGGCTTAAGCCATATTATCCACATATAAATGAATCTCATAGTTCACTCTGTCCATCTACTATCGCAATGGAAATATATGCCAGCTCTTTAGGATACAAGGTTAACCTTATGCTAGATTAGCTCTGCAACCAGGAGGCTTCTGTATAAATTTATTCAAGATTTTTTTTTTTTTTTGGTTTTTCGAGATAGGGTCTCACTCTAGCCCAGGCTGACCTGGAATTCACTATGTAGCCTCAGGGTGGCCTTGAACTCATGGTGATCCCACTACCTCTGCCTCCTGAGTGCTGAGATTAAAGGCGTGCACCACCACACCCGGCTTTATTCAAGATTTGATGGTTTTGTAGATCTTGCTGAAACTGGGACTCCATATCATGACTACCTGCCTCAGTTTAAGCCTCAGGAAGAGGTTACAGCAGTTTGCAGTATGCAAGAGTGTTCAGTGAAAAGTGACTTTCTTTGGTACTGGCTTTTACCTGATAGTAAGCAGCTCTCTGTAACTGATCAGTGGCTCTTTCAACATGTACTTCTGAGCTTTCCACGTTGGCTTCTATGCTATCTGTAAAAAATACAGTAGATTTAGCACATTCAGATGCTTCAAGATTGTACACTGAACACATTTCAGATTTTAACATCCTAACTATCCAGTCATGAAATAAGAATTTATTATACTAAAAAAAATTTTTAAGAAATATTTATTTGCAAGCAGAGAGATACAGATAGAGAGAGAGAGAGAGAGAGAGAGAGAGAGAGAGAGCGCACGCACCAGGGCCTCCAGCTACTGCAAACGATCTCAGACACATGCACCACCTTGTGCATCTGGGTTATGTGGGTACTGGGGAATTAAACCCAGGTATTAGGCACTGGAGGCAAGTGCCTTAACCGCTGGGCCATCTCTCCAACCCAACATTAAAAAAAATTTTTTTGATGGGGACTGGATAGATGGCTCAGCACTTAGGGCACCTGCCTGCAAAGCCTAAGGACCAGGTTTTGATTCACTGGGGGTACTCATGTGAAGCCAGATGCACAAAGTGGTACATGTGTCTGCAGTTTATTTGCAGTGGCTGAAGGCCCTGGCATATCCATTTTCTCTCTCCCCCTCTCTTCTTTTTTTTTTTTTTTTAATATTTATTATCCATAATGAGTTACATTATTTAGTGGGCAAACCATGCGTTGTTATCCCGAATTCCCCACTTCCCCCCCTCCCCATCCCTGATCAGTTGTATATCCTCCTTCGTGGGCTGTCTGTATTAGTCCTTGTGGCAAGGGATCCTGTGTATCTTAGTACTCATCTCGGTCTTCCTTACCCAAGTGTGTTGTTACTGATGGGTGCTAT
>PVHP010042196.1:0-15087 GCA_004024765.1 Zapus hudsonius
TTTGATGCCCAGATGAGCTCTCTGCACTCTGTCCAGGAGCAATGGACAGACTATATCTTGAAATCTGAAATTCCAGAAAAATCTCAGATGGTAGATATGGAATCCCACTGTTCCATTGCCTCAGGGGACAAAGTCCTGGCCAGAGCTCTCCAAATCACCTATCCGATAAGTCTTAGTGGAGGTCGATGGCAGAGTTGGGTTTGGGTCACAGATCACATGGCATCCATCTGCCTGTTTATCTTGCTTCCCCTCCAGGACTCTGAGAAGTCAGGGGTCTGTCATTAGCCAGTCATTGATGCTCAGATGGACCTGGCCTTCTAGAGCTTCTCAGGCAATACTTGTACAGAGAATTAAGGACCAGGATGCTGGCGCTTGGGGATGAGTGCGGTCCCCATCACACAAGGACAGTGCGTGGTCCTATCTCCACCTGAGGGAAAGGCCAACGGTAGGTGGCCTGGCAGAAAGGAACTGGGCTGAGGAGGAAGATGTCAGCCAGGAAGCCAGCTGCCCCTTGACCAGGACTGGAGCCTTGGTAAGAGATGCGTTTCCAGGACAGAGAGAGGGTTGACCCCGTGTGTGTGATGGGGTCTCAGCATTGAAAGGCACTGGGCTCTGGGTCTGGGTTCAGGAATTTCTGGCTGCAACGACTGGGTAGGGAAGGGACAGCGGGCAGCTGAAACCAGCCCCACTGGAGCTGCATTTGCCACCCTCAGGGCCCCCCGAGAAGGTTTTGGTCGCAGAGAGCAGTGCCCTGGTGGGCAGGGGGATCTAGGCACGTTGAAAAGCCCGTCTCCCCAGCTCAGGGTGGGCGTGGCCGGCCCCTGGCCCGTGGGTGGGGTTGACCCGAGAGTCCTGCCGGGGTGTCCCAGCGCTCGCGGCTTGGGGCGGGCGGGAAGGTGCTGGCTGACGGGGTCGGGCGGATCTGGGGGTGGAGCCGGGGCCGTAGCCCCGGCCGCTCGCTAGCTCCGCGCCGCGGTGCCGGCCTCGGGGATGCGAGGCTGGCGGGCGGGCAATCGGTGATCCTCCGGCGCCTGCGGCGGCTGCTCGCCTGCGGGGCCCGAGGCTGCGGCTCTCCGGCTCCCCGTCCCCCGGCCCTGCGCCTCTCGGGCCCCGCGTCCGGCCTCCGATCACGCGTCCTGCAGGGGAGAACGCTCTCTGCCCAGAGCTCCAGCCGCCCCGGGGCTCACGTCCCCCGGCCATGGAGAGGAGCCGGTGAGGGGCGAGCGGAGGCGGAGGAAGAGGAGGGCGCAGGGCGGCCGGGAAGGAGGACGCGGGAGGCGGAGGATGCCGCCGTCGCCGCCACCGCCTCTGCCACCCACCGGCCCCCGGCGAGCCTGACTCCAGACCCGACGATGGAGCCGGCGCTGGACGCTGCAGCGGTCTCCGGCGCGCCCCCGACCAGGTACCGGCCGAGCCCCGCGGGCCCCGGGGCGGCGGGAGCGGACCCGCCGCAGCGGCCGGGAGGGGCGCGGGCGCGGTGGGCGACGCCCCTCCGCTCGGGCCGGTGGCTCCGGGCTGGGACGGCCGCGAGCTGGGCGCTGGAAGGGGCTGGTGGAGGCTGACCGCGGCGAACGCCCTAGCCCTCCTCGCCCCCGTAGGAGGAGAGCGGCAAACTTGGGACGCACGGCGACCCCCGGGGCTCTGGGCTCCTCTCTGCCGCGGAACACATTGGGGGGCTGCTCCGGGCTGAGGATCTCTGAGCCTTGCGCGCCTCCGGGCTGCCTAGACGCCTGGAGACACTGAGGTCTCGCGCGCGCCTGCTCTAACTTTATAAACCTGGGCTGCACCCGGAGGCAGGAGACTGCCCTGGATTCATGCTTGCCGCCTTCGTCCTGCATCCGCACCCACCATGCAGCGGTGAGCTGGGCTGCTTGGAGACCCAGGCCACCTGGTGGTGCAGAGCCCCCATGGGAGGCCAGAGTAGGATGGGGGGTGGGCAGCAGCTCCCCGGCTCCCAGGAGGGACTCCAGGCATGTTTATGGTGATAGCCCAGGGTAGCCCTGCCTGGGATGCTGCAGGTTAAAAGGCCAAGCGACTTGAGGAAGGTAAGCCTCATAGCCCTCCTAGGGTGGTGACACCTCAGCCTGATTTCAGGTACCACTGTGTGTTGCCACTCCTTATCCCAGGCCTGCACTTTCCTGGGATTAGATTTTGAGTTTAGCGCAGGTTTCTTCCTTGTGAATTTAAAAATTGCTCCTAAGCAGGAAGCTGCCCCTGGGGTCCTGGTGCTAGGGATGGACTTGGCCGATGAAGGAAAGGGTGAGGCTGGGACAGGGTAAGTTTATGTCCTTAGGTCAGCCTCTCCTGGAAGGTTGATGAACAGGGTCAGAAGGTGGCAGGAGACATGCACCCTGGCCGGGAAGTAGGCATTTTAGGCAAGCCATAGGTGTAACAGACAAGCAGGTGGGGGCCCAGAGAACAGGTAGCTACTTTCCCTTGGGTGGACTGAGCTGTTTCATCCACCTGGCAAGTGTTTCCCAGGCTCCAGTCTTCAGCAGCCTCCACACTTCCAGGCACCATGATGACCCTGTTTCTTTTGAATAGGCTTTCACTGTCATGACTCACACGCTGGATTCACCAGGGAGGTATCAAGCTTCTGACCTATTCCATTCCCCCCACCTTGGGTCTTTAGGGAGCTGCTGGGGAAAGGAAGGGACAGATTTGCCCTGGGGCCTGGGACCCACAGAAGGAGCCTGGCACCATAAGCTTTCTTTACCTGATAGGGTCCCTGGTCCTGGCTGGTGAATGGCTCAAGGCCAGGCCAGGGCACAGTGTCGAGGGAAAGGGAGGGGTGTGCAAGGGGGAAGAACCTTTGCCAATTATCCTTCAATGCAGCTGAGGCTTTGAAATCATACCCCCTCTTCCTCTTTGGTTAACACCCAGCCTCCTCATCTCAAAGCAGGTGCCCCCCAAGTCCAAATTTCCCTCTTTGCTCAGTAGTTTCAATGCTCTGGGCCAGAGCTTTCCTCTTCAGCATAGAAATAAGCTCTTCCTCCGCCCTGGCTCCTGTACCACCCCTGCCACCTGCAGGCTCCCACCCAGAAGAGTGGTACAGGTCCCCTACCTTCTTCCCCCAAGCCCTAGCTCCAGAGGGAAGATGGTTGTGAGGGCACTAGTGTAGGACATGGGTTAGGAGGAGGGGTAAATCTTTGTTTCACCAAGTCTGCAGATGACCCAGATGCCAGGCCCTGGGGAGGGGGGCTGGGGTATACCTCCAGGCCCCTCTTGCCCATTGGCTGCCTCATACTCTGGCACACTGGAGGTTTGCATTGGTGTGGGGAGGGAGCATTTGATAGTCATAATCAGGTTCAGAGAAGGTCCCGAAGCCCTGAGTCACTGTATGGTTTCCATGGAAACAGACTTGTTCAGAGGACTCAGTGTAGCAAGGGGTGGGGGGGGAGAGAAACATATAGTAAAATAAGGTTCCACAAGTGTGGCTGAGTTGGACTGACTCCCTTCTATGGGGGAGATGAGTGGATAAGGCTTTGGCCTCCCCAGAGAAGGGGGTTACCTCTCTTTATCCACTAGCCCCCCCCAGCAGCTGTTCAGTAGGCAGGTTGCTGCTGTCCCCATGGACCTTTCAGTTATACACCAAGGCTTCTGGCCATCACTCAATGCCTCAGCTTCCTGCTCTGTAAAAGGGGCTATGAGCCCCTACATCATAGACTTGTGAAGGTCAAGTATGTTCACGTGGAGCACAGAATAGCGCAGGGGTAAATGTGGGGTGACTGGTGTCTTGAGTCCTCATTTGATTCACTTGGGTCCCTCCCCTGCATCTCAGCAGGTGGTCACGACGTGTGCCTGGACTGGCCTGCTTGGGAAGAGCAGCCCTGGCACTCCTGTCAGGACCTGATCATCTTTGTCTCCTCACAGAGATTTGTTTTGGGTTCTCCATGCTCTACCTGGTGCCTAGTACTCTTGGTTCTGGTTCTTGTCCCCACTTGTCCAGGAGCCTTGTAGAAAACAACCCTGCAAGTCAAAATGGACCTGCTTCTGCATCCTGGGGAGGGCTGATTACTGAGGTAGAGAAGAGGGGACCCATGACAGAGACAAGGGCTTAGGGTGGGGTAGGCCCCCATCCCTGGTCCATGTCCATTTGGTGTTAAGAATCAGTCAGCAAGGAGTCTCCATTGCTCATGTGTCCTGTAGTCTGGGCAGGCCTGAGGCTCCAGTGGGTGAGGCAGGGAGAAGGCTTTTATGCCAGCACCAGCAGCATCAGGGAGCAGAGCCTGAGGAGAATGTGGTGCTTATGACAACCTGATCAGTTTCCATCCCCAGCCCCTCTCACTGCAGCACCCCCAGCCTGGAGTTTTCTGAGTGTTCAATGCCCATTGCTACCAGCACTCAGCAGTAGTGCATCTGAGTTACCTGCTTGCTGGTCCTTCTACTTTACAGACACGAAAAGTTAGATTCTTGGGGTTTGCTTGCCTGGCCAGAACCCAAGCCAGTTGTGGCTTCTTATAGCTCCACAGCAAGCCCCAGGGATGGCCTTCTCTCTTCCTGGCTCTCCAGAAAGCTCTGGCCTGCCCAGCACCCCTTCCCCACCTCACACCCCTGGCAGCTCCTCAGGTTCTCTGCCCCAAATCTCTGCACTGCTTTGCTGTTCCTCATTGGTGTTCACAACACCTTCCAATTTAATATTCTCTGAAAATTTCATTAACAGACTGTTTACTCCCTCTCTCAGGATCATTAATGAAGCAGTGGGGCTAGGGATCCCTGCCCCCACCCTGGAACTCTGCCTCCCCCCCCCCAGCCTTGTCTCCTCCACCTAGGGACTCTTGGGATCTGCCCCCTCCTGCTTTTAGGCCGCACAACAAATGCTTAGGGCTAAGTCTGTCTGAATTAATTTCGTAAGATTACTCGAGGCGCTGTATCAAATGCTTTGCTAAAAATCAAGATATATTACCCTGCCTGCATTTCCTTCATCTACCAGTCTTGTAATTCTATCAAGAAAGCTATCAAGTTTGTCAGGCATGATTTGTTCCTTATAAATCCCCATGGTGCCACGTGGGCCACAGGGTTCCCGCGTTTTCTAAATGTTTAGAGATTCCCTCTTTGTGTTTGCTCCTTGATTAGGGCTGGGAATTGTAGGCAGTGCTCTCTCCTTCTCAGGCCCCTGCCCTTCTCTAGAGTCTCTGCAGTGGGCGTTGAGGGAGGAGAGAGGGAGGGGTCTTGGGGGGCTGTCCTCCAAAGCTGCAAGATGGAGGAGATAACAGACTGGTCCCTGCAGCTGACATTCTGTAGGTAGCACTAATCCACGGACTGCTGCATACTGGTCATGGTGCCCACAGCTTGCTGGGCTTGTGTCCTGAGAGCTGGGTGGAGCCTCTGCCCATGTACTCTGGGGCCCAGAGAGGGTCAGGCTGTCCAGGACTGCAGGTCTGGCTTCTGCTTCTGACTAGGTACATGCAGGCTTGGAAGGGCTGAGTGGAAGGCTCAGATGTTCCAGGAGGTCAGAGAAGAAGCCTGCAGGTAAAGCATGAAGGGAGGACCTCCCGCTCACACCACACCCTGCTGCCAGAAGTCAGTGCTCCATGCCGCTGCACCCATGATGGGAAACGGCTGACTCCATGCCCTGGGCTTGCAGTGGGTCCGCAGAGGTTACGAATGACAGTCCACTGGGCACTGGGCTCTGGAGGAGCTGATGTAATATGCCTTGCTGTGGAGGTCCCTATTGATGTTGGGCAGAGACGTTCATCCCACTGGTCATGAGCACCATGGATAAGAGTGTGACAGTCCCTAGCATTGTCACCTAGGACACAGGGGCAACTGGTGAGCCTGATGTAGGGAATGCCTTTGGGACCAGTAGCAGGATGGTGGAAAGGTCGAGGCTTGAGCCCAAACCTTGCATCCCATTATTGACTAATTTATTCTAGTAGTTGAAAAGGCATTCTCTGGTGTTCTCTGGCTGTGGAGGATTGGGGCCATAATCCCCCTCATGCCTCCCTCTGCTTGCCCAGGCTAGACCCAAATTCCTTGAGTGGGGAGCAGAGGGTGCTTGGATCCTGCCTGTCAGGACCATACCCGTTGGTGGTCAGCCTCGTTTTTGTCATTTGGCAAAGATGAACTTTGGTAACAGATCCATCCAGGTGCCAGGGGAAGCAACAGGAAGGACCACAGCTGGCCTCTGTCCCCACCAGCTAACATCTCAGAGACCTGATCCTGGGAGATGGTGAACAGGTGTTGGATGAGCCAATGTCTAGGTTGGAGAGGATGCCTACGTCACAATTAGCACTAGTATGTCTGGGGACCTTGATGACTGCCTTGGCCCTGGCAGTCCTTGACCCCTGCCCACTGGCATCCTGGTGCTGAGTAATGCACTTATTCTCAGGTGGACCTGGGGGCTTAAGCTTTGTGGTTAGGGCCAGGATTTAGGCTCCTCAAAGCTGAATAGAACTGTGATCTCATTGTAGACTAGCTTCACTTGCTTGGACTCTCCCCCCCCCCCTCCGCTTGCCCCTGTGTGGGATCCAAGTTCATGGTCATTTCTTTGGGTCCACTCCATCCCTCATAAGGATGTCCTGCACCTTCCCACCCTTACTCCTCATGTCCACAGGACAGGTGGACCTTATGCAGGTGGCTAAAGCAGAAACAGAGACCAGGGATGAAAGGCCTGTCCCCCAGCCTCCTGCAGCTGTGGGCACTCAGGCTTCTTGTTGATGTTTTCCCATCCTTGAAGTTGGAAGGATGACCGAGATGAAGCCTGAAGCTGGAATCCAGGGGGTGGGACCTCTGTATGGTTCTGACTGGCTGTGGCTTCTGGGCTGAATTGGGGGGGGGGGCAGGAAACCAGGGCCTTTCCGCCTAATGCTGGGACAGCAGAGTTCCGCCTACCTCAGGCTGGCCTGGCTGAGACAGGGGACCCGCCTTCTGACTCATCTCTCCCCAGGAGCTGCACACTGGGCCTTGTGCCTGCACAGGAGGGGAGTCTCTCTCCCCACTCCTGGGAGGACTTTGCTCCCAGACCCAAGTGGGCACAGGACAGTGAGGTAGCTCCTTTCCTAGCAGCTGAGACCCCCTTTGAAAACCTGTGAACATTTCTCGGCTAAGATGGTCTTGGGTTAGGCGAGTAGCACCCAAGCTCATTCCCATGAGTCCATCTTCAGCACCTTGACTGTGCCCAGCACCGTGCTGAGTTATTGGTATCACAGCTGAACTAGAGGGGCAGAAGAGTCCTCATCACCTCCCTCTTCTCACATCTCAGAGCAACTGGCTCAAGGCCTCGCAGCCATCAGACAGCTGCAATGAAATCCTCTCCCCTCCACACTTCCCCCTACAGGACCCCTCTGCCTGGGAGAACTTCTCCAGGAGGCCACAGATGTTCCTAGTGCCATGATACATGGATCTTGGGGTGGCCTGCCTAGAGCCTGGGCAGCTCTGCCTGTGGTGGAAAGCTGGAGGCTCCATAACTCTTTGGGTGGGTGGTTATCTTGAGAACTGTGGCTGTGAGAACCTGCTCCCCATTGGGGGTGCCTGTGGGGTCCAGGTTTGATGCAAACACCATGCTTGGGTCATGCAGTGCCTATAGACCTCACTGTGGAGGTGGTGTGGCCTCAAAGCTAAGCTTCCATTGCCCACTCACCTGGCCACCTGTTCCTTGAAGGTCATGCTGGCTGCAGTGTGTGTGTATCCTGTCTATGCTGAAGGGTGTCCCCAGGGCATAGCCCTGAGAAACCTGTCCACAGGCCTTAGGTACCAGAAGGCATGTGATGTATGGCTCTGGAGATCTTTGGGGATATCATGTATGAGTGATCAAGACATCCATTAGCCAGGTGTTTTGGGATCATATCTTTAAGCATTCTTTCATGAATCCCATGAAACATGTAAATAAATTTATTTTTCTTTTCCCATTGGCTGCCAGGAAGCTCTAACCCGTATGTCACTTGGTTTTTCTAAATGACCCTGGTCCTCGTTCTTTCAAACTTTCATACCCTTGTTTTCTCCTTGCCTCATTTTCCCTGGAAGGATAAAACCTTGCCATTTTAGGTGTTTTAAGCTTTAACCGAACAAACATCTCTGGTGGATGGGGCTGGCTCCTGCAGACTCAAGGACTAGATATGACCTTGCCCTCAGTCTGTAACCAGCCAACTCTTCCTTCCCTGTGTCCCACTGCCATGCACAGGATCCCAGAGCCTTGGGACCTCTCTGCCCAGCTCTGGCTACACAGCAGATGTTCAGGCTCGTTTTTCTCTCTTCTTCCTCCTCACAGCCCTTGGCTTTTATAAAAGTGTCTGTAGAGAGAAGAGTCTGGGAAGTCATATCCCCAAGTTTGGCTTCGGCTGCTCCCTGTGGCCTTGAGACTCTAGGAGGGCCTGCTTTTGCAGCTCTATCTCACCCCAGCCTTAGCATGGCTGTCCCTGGCGCTCAACTTCAGGGCAAGGCACAGGCTCCACCTGGTGCCATGGGAGTGGGGGGGGGAGGGGGGAGGAGAGCTGGCCGGCAGTGCCCCAGGAACAGGCAAGGTAGCACCCGGGCTGAAGTGAGGTGCCAGGGCTGCTTTTCAGTGTCCCACCCAGTCTTCAGCTCTTACATAGGACAGGATAACTCTGTGTACAAAGAAAATAAATTCAAAGCTTGGTGTAAACTGGATTCCCTCCCTCCTCCCAGATTCCTGGCACCCCTTTCCCCAGGGCACCCACTGTTCCTGACTCAGTGTGGTTTGTGCAGTAAGTGTACATTTCCTTTTGAAAGCCCCAAACCAGTGGACCCCCCCCCCCCAAACACACGTTTCCTGGTCCTAGCCTTCTTTACACTATGTTCGGGGTGACTGTCAACAGCAGCAGAAGCACGCCTCCGAGCCTTCTCTGTCCCCATCTTCTCTCGTGATTGGAAAAGAAAACCCCAGGACAGGAGAATGGGGACGAGGTGGCCCTGCCCTGGCTTCAGAAGCTCCTGGAAACTTCCAGATCCTCTGTGTAAATTTGTGGGCACCGATGGGAAAGACTGGGAAAGGGAGCCTGACCATGTTTCCCAGGAAGGTAAACAGCCACGCTGTAGTCACCCGGTGAAATTCCCATAGAGCAGGAAGATTGGGGGCCTGTTCAGAGTCTGGTGCTTGGCCTTGTGGGGCAGGCTTGGATGGGGGAGGGGAAGGTAGCTCTGGAAGGCCTCCCACCTGGATCTCTGGAAAATTCAGGCATTAAGGTCACTCAGGTAGGGCTAGGCAGGCTGCTCTAGCTGGCTACATTAGCATTCCTTCCCCTGCCTGAGCAGAGAGTAGGGTCAGTTGGTGAAGCCGGGTTGCTGCTTGCCTCTCTGTGCGGGTGAGGAGGGGGCTCCAGGGAGCAGAGACCACAGCTCCGGTGATGAGGGTGTCACCACACCGCGCGGCAACCGACCTCACACCTCCACCCCCACTGAGGGCCGCACCTCCATGACTGGAATCCCAAGCATTTGCAGGATCTGGCCGCTAGAGGGCAGCAGGAAAACCATTGCAGTGGCTCAGCGCAGAACTTCGCAGGCAAGAGGAAGGGCCTGGAGAGGGGTTAAGAGCTCTTGAAGGTTTGCCTCCGTCAGAGTAGGCTTTGTAGGGCGCAAGGTGGTTAGTTTTGAGGTGCTTCATAGAGACAAAAAGCAGAGCAGAGAACTATTTTACTGAGTGCTTACTCTATGCCAGGTACTGTAGAAGCATAGCCTTATTTAATTATCCACATTTCACAGGTGAGAAAACAGAAGCCCAGAGATAGAAATGTAGCCAAGGTTCCATAGCAGGGAAATGGTTGAACTGGGATCCGCCAGAGTCCTGTCTAAATGCCCCACATCTGGGCTGGGGAGATGGCTCATCCTTTTGAAGGCACTGTGTGCAAATCCTGTTGGCCCAGGTTCAAATCCCCAGCACCCATGTTAAAGCCAGATGCACAAAGTGGCACATGCATCTGGAGTTCTTTTGCAGTGGCAAGAGGCCCTGGCACACCCATTCTCTCTTCTCTCTCCCCTTACAAATAAATGTTTAAATGTCTTTCATCTACCAAATGCTTTAAGTCAGTCACTGCAATTACTGCTCTCGTTGTACTTCTTTACGGATGGAGAAAGTGGGGTTCTGAGAGAGCTGTACCCAAGTGAGTGTACCTGCTGAGTGACAGACGCAGGCTGATGTGGTGGGTGGTGGGTGGCTTGAGCTTTTACTTGTCAGAGTTTTCAAATACAGCGTTTCTCCTTCACTCCCACCCTGGGCTAGGGTTAGAGTCCAGGCCTTCCAGTCACCGGGTCCCCTGCCTTACAATAGGAAGGATGGATTCTGGGTGCTCAAGGTTTGACCTACTAGAGTTAAAGGAATGCAATGCCAGAAGTCACTGGAAGCTTAGGAAGGGGAATGGGCCCCGCAATTTGGCTCGGAGGGCCAGGACATTGAGGAGTTTTTTTTCCAGTGGCCAAGGCTCCCTGGGGAACAAGAAGACCTGGCCCCCAGGCCTCTGGTTTCCAGGGCAGATGCCTGCAGCATACCAAGGACCTTTGGCTAGCCCTGTGCCTGTCTGTGCCAGGCTGGCAGGAGAGTGGGTACTTCCAAGGGGTCTGATGTCACCCTCCTTCCTGTTCTCATGCCCCGACTTTGCCCCCTGGGAGGATGGCCTGTGCTGTGATCAGGCCTCAGCCCCTCCCCACTATGGTGCACAGGCTGTGCCCATCGGGTAGCATCTCCTCTTCCTAGGAAGTGATGTCCCAGAGCACCGGGCAGCTCCTAGTCCCAGCCTCAAGTTTCTCCAGGTAGGGGGTGAGGTGGGGCACTGGGGAATGTTCCCTCCAGGGCAAGTTTCTCCAGGTGGAGGTGGGCTAGGGCATTGAGGAAGGTCCTCTCCTGGGCAGGATGCAAGGAGACCTAGGAGCATTGTGTCTTGGCAGCTCAGAGAAGATTGGAAGGAGTTCTGCCTCCTAACTTGGAGAGAGAGATGAAACCTGGGTGGAATCAGGCAGCAAATGGCTTTGAACATGGACTTCATATTCAGAGCTCAGAGCTGGGCTGGGATCCTGGCCTGGCTCTGCCACTTCTTGGTGAGGGGAGAGGGTGTGAGCTTGGGAACATTGTCGCCCTGCACTGTGAGGAGCCTCAGTGGTCTTTTCTGTCAAGGGGGTCATGATGGTGTTAGCATCATAGGTCTTGTGTGTGGTGGGAAGAGGGGCACACACCCAGGAGCACGGGCAACCCCCCACCCCTGAGTGCTGGCCTTCCTTACCTGTAGTGTCACCTGACAGCACCCCTGGCTTTAATCATTGGCAGAGGTCTGCCAAGAAACACAGCAGAGCCGCTCAGGTCCTTACCGCCATGACTGCTCTATCACTGCAGGCAATCCGTGCTCATTGGCTTCTGGAAGGGAACTTGCCATTACCTTGGGACACTTGGGTAGGGTGGACATGCACTTGGCCATGGGGAGCCCAGGGGGAATAGGATTCAAACAGAGCCGGCTTTCTCCTCTCTCCCATGGGGAGGGGAAGCGTCCTCTCCCCCCAGGGGGTGAGGTGGGTGTGGTCCAGTTCGTGGCTTTTCTCTGATTACTTGAGTGGTTCCTAAGAAGCCAGACTGGACCTCTTTATTTACAGCCATTTTGTGACACGGTACCAATTCCTACATTTAATAAGTATAATTTCACATTAAAAACAAGACTTCCAGACCCAGAGCCTTAATAGACCCATTGCCATCTTGGCTCAACTTTCGGCACCCCTCCCCCAGAGCAGGAGGACCCTGCAATTTCTCCTCCCTGAATGAGAAATTCAGCCAGTGAGGAAGGGACCAGAGTGTGCTGTTGACTTGAATGTGGGACAGAGGGACTCTGTTAATTCTTGTTTGCTTAGACAGATTGTCTGAGGTCCCGAGCCTTGTAAGAAATGACGCTGTGCCCAAAGGTGCCACAGGTCAGCTGCGCTTGGGGAGCTGGGGATCCACTCACCTGGCCTCCAAAGGAGCTGGTGCAAATAGCAGACTGTGGGAAGAATATTCAGGAAGGACTCCAGTTCTTATCAGCCACGAGCCAATGAATGAATAGAGCTCACAAGCAAAGGAATGCATGTGCTCCAAGTCTCAGAAACCTTAACTTACC
The DNA here is from genome assembly GCA_004024765.1 of Zapus hudsonius. Taxonomy (NCBI): domain Eukaryota; kingdom Metazoa; phylum Chordata; class Mammalia; order Rodentia; family Dipodidae; genus Zapus; species Zapus hudsonius. The sequence goes on from PVHP010042196.1 coordinate 12,033, forward strand.
CCTCTGTTAACCTTTCGTGTGGATTCCTGAATGCACTGAGCTCTGAATGAATCATATGCATGTCTGAAGGTCAAATACACCGGAACTGAGGGTACAGAAAGCCTCTGTGGAGGGAAAGAGTGTGGGCATTAAAGCAGCCATGGGCTTAGGCTGGCCCTGTTACCTGTGTCTCGCCTCTCCTCCCCTGCTGAGGGTTGATGCTGGCTAACAGAGCCTCTCTGCTCAGACGCTTTGAAAGCACTCAGTAGGTGTTAATTGAAGTCTTGCCTGGCCTTACTGTTTTACTCAGACTTGGTGAAGTGTGCCTTTGGCACAGGTAGCTGTCACCTGTGCTGTGTGTGGCTGGAAGAAGAGTCCCTGCTCCTGCTTGTTCCTTTGCCAAAGCCACCCTTTCAACCTGGAGCCCCCAATTCCCCCATTGCGGAACGACTTGAATTCTGAAAGGTCAGGTTTGTTTCTGTTCGTTTCCAATGTAGAAACCAGTCGGTCATGCAGACTTAGCTGGACCTGCACGCCCGCAGGCTTTCTGCCCATGGAGGCCCTGGTATGGGCAGAGGGAGGGGCAGGGGTGAATGGGTAAAGGGTTAAATATGATGCAGCCCTTGACTTGGGGGTCTTGGGGATCAGGGATGGTGATGGGCTGGCTGGGGTCCTGATTTAGTGATAAATCTGGGGAGCAGGCAGGACCCTTGCTGCCTGGCTCTGGGGGCAGTCTGTGGGACACAGAGAAAGGCCTTGGGAGGAGGACACTGGGAGCACAAGCCCACCCTCACAACTCTGCCCTTCCTGTCTCTGCAGCCTCCTGGCCACAGGGCTCTGACCGTTGCACTGCCTGCCCAGGTGAGGCCTGGGGTGCTTGCAGCTGAGTCTCTCCAGCCGGAAACAGTCCCTCTTTGGTAAGTGTTGAACTCTGCAACATTGGCTTTGGAAGCAGCCCCTGGCGATCTCTCAGGGCCTGGTAGCTGAGCCAGCATCCTTTCAGGACACTTGCTAGATGCTTGGGACACACTCACTCTGAGCCCATAGCATTTCCTTCCCTTTCTTGCTTTCGGGTGGCCTCTCCTCATCCTCCCTCCTTTAGATCCAGGAGCTGGAGGAGTCAAGTCCTGTCTCTTGGTGGCAGTGTGGATTACTATCCTAAGGCCAGAAGCAGGGGGTTGTGGGAGTGTGCTTCTCAGTCACCCATAGCCACCCTGCCAGAGATCTAGGCCAGTTGGCCCTTAGAACACTGCCGAAGCTCAGTAATCCATATCTGGAGGTAGCTGGGCTACCCTGAAGTGGAGGGGTGTGGCACAGGTAAGCCTTTGCTGGCAGCTTAGAATTCATGGGGCGCAGGGTCCTTGATGCATTGGACTCAGCCTCAGGGTAAACAGGCAATGGAGAAAAAAAATCACTACCTGGGAAGCTGGGTACCAGCTTGTGGGGCTAGAAGATGCTGGTGGCCCAAGAGAAGCCAACAGGGGAGCTAGGTGGTGGCTAGGTGTGGGGTTAGGCTTTGGGACAACAGAGCCCCAGTAGAACTCAGAGCCCAACATAGGCCTCAGTAGCCATCTGCTGGTGAGATCTTGGGGTGCGCTTAACTATCAGTTTGTTCAGCTCCCGGGTGCTCCTAGGAGCTCAGAGAACTGCAAAGTCGAGTAGGGAAACTGCTGAGGCCTTGGGGGTGGGGTGGGGGTATGTGAGCACCCGGCCGGTGCTTTCTTAGGTTTCTTGGAAGCCTTTGTCTGTGCGAGGCACCTGATGCCATGGCTGTCCGTTTGTTCCCAGACCTCCAGCCGCGGAGCAGCAGCCCCATGAAGGTGCCTAGCCATGCAATGTTCCTGGAAGGCCGTCCTCCTCCTTGCCCTGGCCTCCATCGCCATCCAGTACACGGCCATCCGCACCTTCACCGCTAAGTCCTTCCACACCTGCCCAGGGCTGGCAGAGGCAGGGCTGGCTGAGCGGCTCTGCGAGGAGAGCCCCACCTTCACCTATAACCTCTCCAGGAAGACCCACGTCCTCATCCTGGCCACCACTCGCAGCGGCTCGTCCTTCGTGGGCCAGCTCTTCAATCAGCACCTGGACGTCTTCTACTTGTTTGAGCCTCTCTACCACGTCCAGAACACGCTCATCCCCCGCTTCACCCAGGGCAAGAGCCCTATAGACCGGAGGGTCATGCTGGGTGCCAGCCGGGACCTCCTGCGGAGCCTGTATGACTGTGACCTCTATTTCCTAGAGAACTACATCAAACCACCCCCGGTCAACCACACTACGGACAGGGTCTTCCGCCGAGGAGCCAGCAGGGTCCTCTGCTCCCGTCCAGTGTGTGACTCTCCCGGGTCCCCCGACCTGTTTCTGGAGGAGGGGGACTGTGTGCGCAAGTGCGGCTCCCTGAACCTGACCTTGGCGGCGGAGGCCTGTCGCGAGCGCAGCCACGTGGCCATCAAGATTGTGCGGGTGCCCGAAGTGAATGACCTTCGGGCCCTGGTGGAAGACCCCCGGTTAAACCTCAAGGTCATCCAGCTGGTCCGGGACCCCCGTGGCATCCTGGCGTCCAGGAGCGAGACCTTCCGGGACACGTACCGGCTCTGGCGGCTCTGGTATGGCACAGGACGCAAACCCTACAACCTGGACGTGACGCAGCTGACCACGGTGTGCGAGGACTTCTCCAACTCCGTGTCCACCGGCCTCCTGCGGCCCGCGTGGCTCAAGGGCAAGTACATGCTGGTGCGCTACGAGGACCTGGCCCGAAACCCCCTGAAGAAGACCGCGGAGATCTATGAGTTCCTGGGGATCCCCCTGGACAGTCACGTGACCCGCTGGATCCAGAACAACACGCGGGGTGACCCCACTTTGAGCAAGCACAAATACGGCACCGTGCGCAACTCTGCGGCCACCGCGGAGAAGTGGCGCTTCCGCCTCTCCTACGACATCGTGGCCTTTGCTCAGAACGCCTGTCAGCAGGTGCTGGCCCAGCTGGGCTACAGGATGGCCACCTCGGAGGAGGAGCTCAAGAACCCTGCCATCAGCCTGGTGGAGGAGCGGGACTTCCGACCGTTCTTGTGACCCCGGCGTG
>PVHP010042197.1:0-15070 GCA_004024765.1 Zapus hudsonius
TTCAGTCCTCACTCATGACTGGGAGGACCACCCTAGGAAGTCAGATTGGCCCTCTCCCTTTGAGCCCACCCATTGTGGGGTCTGGATACTGCTAGCTACTGTGGCCCACAAGGAGCTAAAATTAGGGCCCAGACATCGCAGCAGGTTCCAGATTGGGACTGTCTGCTGGCTTCTCTGGGTTGGCCTAGACTTTTGAGCCAAGGTCAAGGCCATTTGCCCTCTTCTCACCTCTCCAGTGAGCCACCAGCAAGGAGAGGGTTAGAAGGAAGGGCCTGGCCACCTCCACGCTGTTCCTCTGACTCACTGGAGGTCCACACTTGAGTTCTGCAATGCCCTGTCCAGCTTGACTTCACCTGTGCTCCCCAAACTGATTCGGTGCCTGCCTCCTGGAGAAACCAACGTGTCCCAAGACTGCCTTCTACTTCCTTGTGCCTCAGTTTCCACCTCCTGGGCTATCCACCTGTTCTACGGTAGCATTTCCCACCCCACCAGGTTAGCCCTGGTCCTTGTCCCTGAGAACCCCCAGAGGCCACAGGGAAGGACCAGGGCTGCCCCCAGGGCCTACCGCCCCCGCCCCCTGCAGTCCTGACCAAGTGGAAGGTTCTGGTTTGCAGAAGTTTGTCTGCCTTCAGGGTCCCCTGGAATCTAGGTTACTGGGGGACCTGCAGTGTTCAGGACTCTTCCTAGTCCCAGCACCTTTTCTCCAGCCTACACTTCCCACGTTTCCCCTCATTCCTCACTGGATGGCTCTTGGACCCACTTACACACCATGCATTTCGTGGGTGCTTTTCCAAAAGCCATCACTCAAGAATGCTTGCAGTTCCCTGAAGAGGAGGCCAAGACGACCTGAACACAGAGTGAACACAGGAGGAGCTCATGTTAGCTTAAGGCAGACTCTGAAGTCCAAGGGCCTTCCCGGCCCTTCTGGGTCAGCCTCAACCCAGACGGCGGATCTCAGCCTCTATTTCCCAGGCTCCAGATAGACCTGGAGTCTGACCTCGTGGTCCCGGCCCAGCGGCCGTCGGCCGGCAGAGGGCGCTGCACAGCCTCGGGGACGCGCTGCCGAGCGCCGCCGCCAGAGGTCGCCCGACCCCGCGGCTTGTAGAGCCTGGGCTCTGCGGGAGGGGCGACGCCAGCCTGGGGAACAAAGGGAGGACGCGGGGCAGGGCGGAGGCTGGGGTCCCGTCCGGATGGCTCCTCCCTGCAACCCGCTTGCTGACCCTGGTGGGTGCTCACAGGGGAGAGGAGAGAGAGAGAGGAGAGAGGGGGGAGAGGAGAGAAAGGAGAGAGAGAGGGGGAGAGAGAAAGGGAGAGGGGGAGAGGAGAGAAAGGAGAGAGAGGGGGGGAGAGGAGAGAAAGGAGAGAGAGAGAGAGGGAAAGAGGGAGAGGGATAGAGAGGGAGAGATAGGGAGAGGGGGAGGGGAAGGGAGGAGAGGGAGACTCTGAATGAACTTCAGGCATCATGTTGTGCATCTGGCTTTTTACGTGGCTACCTAGGATGAACCTGGGCTGGCAAGCTTTGCAAGCAAGTTACCTTGAACCACCGAGTCTCTCCCCAGCCCTGTTCTGAGGCTTTTGTAGGGACGTGTGTGTGTGTGTGTGTGTGTGTGTGTGTGTGTGTGTGTGTGTGTGTGTGTGTAGGTGTGGCCCCTGGGCCTGTGTCCCATCTCTCACTGAGAACAGCCAGGCGATTCTCTGCTCTCCACAAGGCTGGAGTTCTAGAACTCAGTGCTTCCTCAGGCCCTGCAGCTTGCTGGGGAAGCGCTCTTGCCTGCTGAGCCATCTCTCCAGCCAGGAACTGTTAAACACATAATATCAAAGTTTGCTTTTTCTCCGGAGAAAACAGGAGTCTGCTTACGCTCTGGCTGTCACCGGGCCACCATGAGGGGATAGGTAGCCTGAGAATTCAGAGCCGCTCGTGCCTCAAGCCAGAGATTTCCCTCAGCTGTCGCATGTCCCACGGACAGGAACTGAGCTTTTCCTAGTGTGCCCTGCCCTTCTGCAGCTCATGGTGGGGAGGGCCGCAGGTCCTGCCTCTTCCATGTCTCTTGCCCCTCAGTGATTTGTTTTTCCCCAGGAGACTGGAGTGACAGGGTTGCTGGTGTGACTTTGGTGGCTCAGTAACTGTCAGGTCTGGAGTCCCCACAATTCCCCTGACTTTCCCTTCCTCCTGGTGACAAGGTGGCTTCAGCTGCAAGGAAGCAGCTCTCATTTACCTTCTTCCAGAGTTTCCACCAGATGTGACCTGAAATCCACTCTGTAGTCCCAGGCTGGCCTCGAACTCACAACCATCTGCCTACTGAATGCTGGGATTAAATCCCCGGCTGGTGGAGCCTTTGGGAGGCAGAGCCTTACCAGAGGTGGGGGTGGGCTTCAGAGACGGCAGCCCTGCTGGTCTCACTCTCCACCTGCCCTGCTGCCGTGGAGGTGGGACACCCACCTGTCATGCTTTCCCCACCGCCATGCAACTTCCCTTCAAAGCTGCAGGCTGGAAAGGAACCCTTTCCCTCCATAAGCTAGCTGCTTCGGATTCATGCTTTGTCCCAGCAGCGAGAAGGGAACCGCTGCTGTGTGTCCTCCTTCACCTTGTCATCTGGAAAGATACACAAGGTTCCCTGGGACCGAGTCTAGGTCTCCGTCTCTGTGAACCCCCAGATGGTGAGACACCAGAATGGGGTCAGGGCAGCTGGGAGCAGGTGGGACTTTGAGGAGGCGATGGGCAGCTTCCTGATCGTTCTTCTGCTTCTTGTTTCCTCCTCAGACTACAGGTCTCAGGAGAGTCCATGCAGGGCTGGTAAGAAGTTCCCCCGGAGCCAGCTTCCAGCAGAAGAGGCTGATCTGCTAGGTGTCACCAGTGTCCCTTTAGCCAACTGGAGACTGTAGGCAGGGTCAGAGACTTGAGAGAGGGTCCCTCAGGGGCAGAGCCGTGGCCTGCTTCCCTTTGGGTAGGTGAGCAGAGCCCAAGAGAGATGTCAAGATCAAAGACTGGAGGGTGACGTGGGGGAGGAAGACAGGAGGGCCATCTTGAACCATGAGTGTCTGGGGTCTTGTCAGAGGCAGCAGTGGCCTGTCTGGAAGGGGTGAGAGAGAGGAGAGCCTTGCCCCCACCCTGGAATCCACAGAGATGACCTAGGAGGATATGGAAGGGGGCAGATCTCCCAGCAAGGCCCGAAAGTAGATGTGGAACAGACCCTGCGGTGAGCAAGCCATTGCAAATGGGCCTCTGCTGCTTTTGGTCTACAGGAAGCTGACGTCCATGAGAAACATGTGAGACCTCCAGGTTCTGTTGAGTGTTTAACGCCTCTCTGGTGACCTGGAAGACAGATGACGCTTGGGCTTCTATAGTGTTTGCTTTTGGTGCTGGGGTTGGAACCTAGGGCCTGTGTGTGCTAAGCAAGCACAAAGCACAGCCTGTACCTCTGAGCTGCACCCCCCAGGCCCAACTCAGCCTTTACAGAGGGAGAGTTCACTGCAAAACCCATTCTCAGGTCCTTTCTTTTTCTCTTCCGAGAACAATGGCTGCACCCTTTAGACACAGCCAACACACAAGGCTCTTGGGTTCAAGCCCTGGAGCCCAGGGCCACGTGCCACCTTCCTGCCTGTCCCTTTCAGCACACATGCGTGCTTTCTGGAGTTCCTCTTGGTCTGACTGTGGGTCGCGAGAGGCGGGCAGGCAGGTGGCTGGCCCTCAGCCAATGTCCACTTCTTTCTTGGTGGGCATCAAGGAACTGTGAGGGCAGCAGAGTCCCTGGCGACAGGTGGTAACTGGCTTGAGCCAATTAAGGGATTTCCAGGGCTCCGTGCAGATGAGGAGCGGGACAGGCAGGATGAGCTTTGCCTGGGATGGAGGTGCTGTCACTGGAGACTAGGGGAAGAGGAGGTTGGCAGTGACCATGACCTTGAGGAAATGGCTGGTCCAAAGCTGTGTAACTAAGCAACGCTGGAGCGACCGCCCACTTCACATAGGCTCAAGAACTTGTGGTGGAAGACTTGAAATCCAGAGCCAGCCTTGAGCGCTGGCTCGATCCAGGGAGACTCAAGGGACTTCACTGTGCGCCCCTGGCTCCGAGCCCATAACGAAGGCCTTGCCAGACACCCGCCTCCTCCAGGGCCCAGGCAGGTTGTGCTCACCCTTCAGCAGAAGGTTCGCTTCTCTCCCCAGCCTTGGTAATGATTCAAAGCAGCCAACCACAAAGTGGGGTCCTTCCTGTGTCCCTGCTTGTTCACGTGTTCCCAAGAGCCATGTTGTTGAGTCATGGCATCCCCCCTCTCGCCCAGGCTGTGGAAATCAGAGCTACCCTTGCAGGGTCAGCTGCTGTGTGGTCATTGCTACGACCCCAGAGTAAGAATCCATGGAGGACAGGAAGCAAGTCAAGCCAGATTCCCACCAGACAAGTGGCCTTTGGGGTGTGTGTCCTCAGACAGGCCAAGGGGCCGCCGCTTTACAGTGACTGTAGGGGTGAACATCTGTCACTTGCAGTCACTCCATGGACCCAGGAAGTACAAAGCCCACAGGCTTCCTGCATTCACCATAGCAGGACAGTTCACCTTACCTGGTGACTGCATAGCGCATCCATGAACCCAGGTAGAACCACACAGCTGCTCCCAACCACTGCCCAGTAGTGAGAGGCCACCTCATCTCCCATCTTCCTTTCCCTGTGATACCTGTTTCTTTTGAGACAAGTCTCACTCTATGGTCTAGACTTTATACCCCAGGGACCCTCACACGTGTCAATCCTGCCAAGTGCATGCCTCCTCATACTTTGTGTGTGTTTGTGTGTGTGTGTGTGTGTGTGTGTGTGTGTGTGTGCTGATGTGATGTGTGTGGGATAGCCTGTGGCAAAGAGGGGAGAGGCTAGCACTAAGTGTCTCCTCACCCCTCACCTGCTGCTTCTACCTTGTGACAGAGTCTCTTACTGATTATGGAGCTTGTGAGCATCAGGGATTCTCCAGTATCTGTTCCCCTGCAGGACTGGGGGTGCAGGCATGGGGGACAATGCTGGTCACACACAGGACCAGGGGTGCAGGATGGGGACAATGCCCAGCTGGTTACATGGGTTCTGGAGATTCAAACTTGGGTGGTTTCAGGCCCTCATGCTTGTGCAGGAAGCATATTTAACCACTGAGCCATGGCTCCGTCCCTTGCGATAATTATTTATTTTAAAGGAGAGAGAGAGAGCGAGAGTGAGAGCGAGAGCGAGAGCGAGAGCGAGAGAGAGAGAGAGAGAGAGAGAGAGAGAGAGAGAGAGAGAGAGAGAGAGAGAGAGAGCATGAATGGGCATGTCAGAGCTTCTAGCTGCTGCAAAAGAACTCTAGATGCATGCCCCACTCTGCATCTGGCTTTACGTGGGTGCTGGGGAATCAAACCTGGGTCATCAGGCCTTGCAACCACTGAGCAACCTCTCTAGCCCCATGGACAGAATATTTTTAAGTCTCTACTCAGTGTCTACATGTCTGGAAGAATGAACGAGAGTCCACTGCTCTTTTCTAACAGGGATTATGTCACTCACATCTGGTCTGCTAGAACCTTATTATTATTGGTTCTTTGTTTTTTTCAAGGTAGAGTCTCATCAATTTCTGTCTTTCCTTAGGACCTCTGAAGGGCTCTAGAAACCGTGAGTCTGATGAGACAGGCGCCCATCTACTGAGCCCGTGCTCTCTCACCCCAGGCTTACCCATTGCTCGGCTGCACCACTGCCTTTGGTTCCCAGAGCCCGGCTCACCCATTCCAGATCAAATGGATTCATACATCTCTGGCTGCACACATTTACTCATGTTTCTGGATCATTCTATATTCTTTGCATTGTAATTCTTCTCGTATAAACTGTTTCCGTTTGGATGTGAAGTGATCCTATAGACTCATGTGTTTGAACACTTGGTCCCCAGCTGGTGACCCTGTTTTGGGAAGTGGGTTGCTCAGTGACAGGCCTTCTGGGTCATGCCTCAGTGGGACTTCTGTCCCAAGCTGAACATGTAACAGCCGGTACTAGCTGGGATGTAGTCATTAACCACCATGCCTTCCCCACCATGATGGATGGATTTCCTTAAATGAGGAGCCAAGATAAACCCTTCTCAAGTTGTTTGTCAGGTGTTCTGTGATAGCTTCGAGAAAAGGAACCAAGACACTAACCAGATACAAAATAGCTCCACAGCCACCTCCTTCTCTCATCACCAATCACCAGGTAGGAGCGGAGATGACATTCTGCCTCACTTGACAACTCTAGGCTTGGAAGGGTCAAAAGGATCAGGAGCTGTGACAGATGACAGCTCTCACCCTCTCCTGTCTGGAGGCCCTGTGTACCTGTGTCGAGGCTTGTGATCAGGAAAGAGGACTTCAAGTTGAGCTTTCATTTGCTCATGTCAACTGGTCACATCCCATCCCCCACATATCCAGAGCCCCCTCTGAGCAGGCTGGCCTGGGGTACAGGTGAGGCCCCAGCTCTGCCATGCTGAGCTGCGTCTCTGACATCATGCCTTGGAGGGATGATTTCCATGGTTACCTGAATCTTCAACTCCAATGGGCAGCTCTGCAGGCACCCCCTCATTCTCATCTCGTGCTCGGGGTCTGCACCATGTTACTCTCTGAGGGTCCAGAACTCCCACTCTCCCTGCCTTTCACTACATTTCAAGAAGCTATTTTTATCTCGCATGTACGTCACCAGGTTGCATGTGGCATCGGAGACGCTGTGCTGTGAGGTATTTAGTGAGGACCAGAGCTCTTCAAGGGGTAGAAACCTAATCCCCCTTCTGCTGCCTGATGCTTAAGCCTTAACCTCTGGATCCCTGATGACCAGTGTGTCGGATGCCAACACCCAAGCCTGATATTAAATGAAAAAGTGAGAATACATTGGAGATTTTTGGGCTGAGATGAGCCATCAGTTAAAGGAGCTTGCTTGCAAAGCCTGCTATCCAGAGACACAAAGTGGTGCAGGCATTGAATTTGTTTGCAGTGGAAGACGCCCTGGTGTACCCATGATCTCTCTCAGATAAATAAAAATATTAAAATTATGATCTTGAGCTATTTTTAACAGTTCCTGGATAAAACAAATTTAAAAAAAATCCAGTCAAGATCATTTCAGTTCTACTTTGTGCTGTAAATTCTTGTATTACACAGAGGAAGGCAGAAACACCTTAAGTCAAGAAATTTGAGGATATCTTTCAGGAAAAGTTAGTTTACCGGTGGCTAATGGGGTGTTACGCCTGAGTAGGAACTTTATAAAGCCTGCCAATTAGGAAGAATGAACTGCCCTATATTCATGTGTGCTGCTACGTAGCAACTTAAAATACAACCAATTAAAAAATTAGACTAGATGGGCTGGAGAAATGGCTCAGTGGTTAAGGCACTTCGCTCCAGTGTCTAAGGCCCCAGGTTCAATTCCCCAGGACCCACATAAACCAGACCCACAAGGTGGTGGCCCTGGTGCTCTCTCTCTCTGCCTTAAAATGAATAAATATTTAAAAAAATTAGACTAGAGTATAATAAATGCATCTCATTGGAGGTCTTATTCTTTACAAGAAATATGGACACAGGAGTATTCCTGGAGAGGAAGTTAGGGCAGGAGCTTCCCAGTTCTGTTCAGGAGAGCACGAGTGGGGCAGAGGTTAGTGGTGTGGGGCAGAAGTGGTTCCTTTATTTGATGTCTGCTTTGTTGGCTGATCATTTGCAGGGACGGGGAGCTCACAGGCACCTCCTGGGCTATCGCTGAGTGTTTAAGTGGGGAGGTTGCGCTGTGGATCACTATGGCTACTCCTAGCTACGACTCAGAGAAAGGCATCCGTATGTCTGTCCATCACACATGCTGGAATCTTCACAGTGGTGCTTGCTCATAAGAGCCCCCCCACTGGAAACAACTCCATCACACTGAGAATGGACTTCCCACTGCCACACACAATGGATGGATGAATCTCATGTAAAGTTGCAAGAGACTAAGCACAGTTATATCAAATTCAAAACCAGGCAGGAATGGAGAAGCCAGGGGCTGACTGTGAACTCTGCTTAGAAAGGATATGGGGTGGGAGGCTGGGGTCTTGGCAAGGATGCTTCTTGACGTGGGTCGCATGGGTGCAGTTATCAAGAAAGCCAAAATGCAGTGGTGGTGGTATTCTGGGTGTGAAGACTCCTGTCCCAGGGGGGACACATCTGTCCCAGCAGGTGTCAACCTGTCCTCAACTTAAAACTCTAAACTGTGCTGTGTGTGTGAGATGACTAATGGTTATAACCATCCAATAATGATAGGTATTAATGCCACATTTCAGGTGACTTTAAACATAGATTTGAAGAATAGAACTTCAAGCCAGGTCAGGAGGCCTCAGCAGGAGGGTCGTGAATTTGAGGCCAAACTCAGTCATAAAGTTTCAGATAGGGCAGGGATACATTGCAATAATAATAATAATAATAAATCATTTTAATGCCCTTTTTACCCACAGGGACAGCTTTTACAGATATGGCCCCTCTCTGTGTCTGAGGTTGCAGTTGTCAAGTGAGGTGACAATTCTCAAGAGCTCTGTGATACTGTCCCTGTCAGCCTGGTGGGAACCCCCAGAAGCCACACTAGAGTGTGTATGCCACAACACACAGGTGGTGTCTGTACTCCACCTTCGAACCATCACAGCCACAGGCTTTGGGTCACATTCAGGCCAGCAGGCTTTTGCAAGCAAGTGCCTTTTAACCATCTCCTCGGCCCTGGCATGACTTACGAAGACCCTAACACTTCACGGTAGAAAGCTCAGTGCCCATGAACCCCAGGGTCTTTTTTGTCCACTCTGGCCTGGCTGCCTCCACTTAGGCCCAGAGCTTGGCATCATACAACTATGAATGCAACGTTTGAGGACATCGAATCTCCCGGCAGTAGGGTCCAAGGCTAGGGAGGGGGGGGGTCCTCTTACTGGGAATTTATAGGCCTCACACATTTGTGAGTCTAATTTCTGTACAGACAAGGGTTTTAGCCTGGAATGAAAACAAATGGCTGTCCCTCTCCCCCATCCCTTTGCCATGCACCTTAGGGGGCTCTTCCCTTGGGACAGGGAACTGACATTCTTCCCACAGTTTGCATCTGGAGTGTCTCTAAGGCTCATCTGCTGAGGGTTTGGCCAGCAGCTGTGGTGCCATTGGAGGTAGTAAGTAACCCTTCAGGAGGTAGGGACCAAAGATCATCATTTGTGTCTTTGAAGGTCAAAGTGTTCCTCTTTCCTTTTCTCTTTGCTTTCTGGCCACCATGTTACCAACAGGCCACCTCTGCCACACACTCCTGGCACCATCAAACAGGGTCAGGTGACCATGGGACGGAAACCATTCATCTTCCCTCTTTTTAAGTTGACACTGTTTCAGCAACAGACAGCTGACTAGCACATTCAGCTTATTTAGAAACAAGGCTGTGGTAGTATAAATGCATGTCCCCCAATGGAGAGAGAGAGGAGAGAGGAGAGAGAGAGAAGAGAGAGAGAGAGAGAGAGAGAGAGAGAGAGAGAGAGAGAGAGAGAGAGAGAGAGGGAGAGAGAGAGAGAGAGAGAAAATGGGCATGACATAGCCTCTAGCCACTGCAAACACTCCAGATGCATCTTGTGCATCTGGCTTTATGTGGATACTGAGGAAACTGAACCTGAGTATTAGGCTTTGCAGGCAAGTGCCTTAACCGCTGAGCCATCTCTCCAGACCTAGACTCAGTTTTATTAAAGCCTATATCATGGATTTCCAGCCTCCTGGCTGGAAGAGGCATCACTGGGGGGTATGGGGTCCAGCCCTAAGGTGTGTTTGAGGGTGGATCTGATTTCCTGACTGAAGGTATGCAGAGCAGTCTGAGCAGTGGCTGGATCCAGCTGGTTTGGGCTTATTTATGGGCTAGTGGTGGTATCTCTGCTTGGACCTGTGAAAGAAAGCCAGCTTTTCTTGCCACTATAGAACTTCCCCTGCAAGCTTCAAATAAACCCCTTCCTCCCATACACTATCTGGTTTGGAAGTTCACCCCAGCAGCGTGGAGCTGACTACAAGACAAATAAGATGACTCATTATTACAGGTCAGTCTACAAAAACGAGCCTGAACCTTCTTTCCTCACCTGACTTCAGCAAATAAAAGCAAACACATCATGAAGTCACTGCATCCAAGCCAGTAAAATGGTCAATGATTGCGGTCTTCTCAGCTGAAAGGTTAGCAGGAAGGTCACACAGGAGAACAGTGCTCCCAGTGCTTTCAGCTCTCAAAGGAGTGCTTGTGCAGAGCACTGGGTATTAAGCAGCAGGTGTTTGCTAGCCCTGGGACTCTTCCTCCCTCAGGGACAGTGTTTACTATGGCTTTGGGTATCTCAGGTAAGGAGGCCCAATTTTCCTATCTTCACTGTTGGACAGAGGGGAAGAGCAGACCTTGGGAAATGGAAGCAAACTGCTTCAATCTCCTCGGTTCCTGGGTGAGGGGTGAGGATGTCCAGGCTCCAGCTTAAGGGCAGAATCACAATCATGGCAATGGGCACAAAACTCCTTCATGTTCGGTAAATGAAGGGCAGCTGGCAAAATAAATACAATTCTCCTTTGACTTAAGTATTTTGTCTTTTTATTAAAAAAAAAATACCAAGAAGCAGAAGAATGAAGCAATTAAAACCAGTACAGCTGCAAAGTAGGAAAGCAAGCTGCCCGGATCGCAGGCTGCCCGAGTCATGCCCAGTCCAGTGACCCCCCAGCCTGCCAGCTCACCACTAACAGGGCTCAGTCCTTCCTGCTGCTGAACCCCAACTTTGTACATTTTGGACAGGTCATGCGCATACATTACACTTGAGGGTTACATGAGATGGCAAGTCACACAGTATCTTTGGAAGGCACTGTTGTGTAGCTGGAGCTACTTCCTGGCGAGTCCTCCTGGGGTGCATCACAAGTGGTCCTCCAGATTTATTCCTACCAGAAACTCTAGTGCAAACTCCAGGTGCCAACGGGTTCCCTCCCATCCCTTCTTCACTTCCCCTTCTGAAAAGCAGGTGTCAAGCTTGGATGTTCTCTGACAGTGAGATCACACTTATTCACACTTTCATGCTAGTTCAGTCAAGCAAGCGGTACTTCACAGTATGCTGTGAAATTTACAACAGGCTGTGACCAGTTTCCTTTCTCCTGAATTCAGCAAGGCCCAGAATCCACAAGTCCCATGAAGTAAGACACACAACGTTCTACTCTCATGTTAAGTGATTTATAAACATTAATTTATATTAAAACATTATATTAATTAAAACATTCCTCTGTGTATGTTTCCTCTATGTATGACCTTCCCCCCCCCACCTTTTTTTGAGGTAGGGTTTCTCTCTAGCCCTCAACTTACCTGGAATTCACTATGTGGTCTCAGAGTGGCCTTGAACTCCTCCTACCTCTGCTGGGATTAAAGTTGTGCATCACCATACCTGGCTGACCTTAACTTTTAAAATGATTTTGCTGTCTGCCTGCAGTCATTCAGGCCCGATTATAAATGCCCAGGTCATGAGCTGCCAATGTTTATTCCCCTTTAGCAAAGAAAACAGCTCTGCATATCCTCTGAGGCCCTCGAGAGAATGTTCCTATTTCTAACATGTGAAGCAAAGTTAGGACACAACATACCGAGTCCAACATACTACAAGAAAGGGGCTCAGACTACCCACCAGAATCATGAAAGTTCCCCTTTCAAGTTTATCTATGTGCTATTCTATTGTGTTTTTGGTCAATCAACTTGGTAAGCCTTCATTTAAGGTTCTCCTAAAACCCCTCAAAAAATAGAAGACAAGCTTTCAGCTGTCACCCCCCCCCTCCTACTGGCTCCACAGAAAGCACAAAGGAACTGGCATGCGCCTTCTCTCTGGGGTCCTGCAGAGCTCTGAGCTAGAAACTCCTCCCACCCAAAGGCTACTACCTGAAATTCTCTTCTGGGCTCAGCATTGGTGTACTGACTGGCCTTCTCTTCCTCCCTCTTTGCCAGGGCCAGGTAGATTAGAGACTTTCAGTGTGTCCCTATGATTACAGAATACAGACAGGCTTTCTCAAAAGCAATAAATAAGAGGTAAAAAAAAGATGGGCGTTGGAGATAAACACGTGTTACAATGACAGGAATATTTTGCATCAATTACGGATGTCTCAATATTAGAATTTTCTTCTGTCCCTAGCTTATTGAAACCACCACAACCACATACATATTGGATGAAAAGCGGAACCCCAATTTACACCAAGAACCACTCTACAAGAGCAGTGGCAAAACAAAGCTCATCTTGTATAACCCCAAACCCTGATTTCAGCCTCTGACTCAGAACACTTAAATGATGTCTGAAGGCACCTGGCTTGTCAAGAAATTGTTGTAACAAAGCCTCTTGGGTTGAAAACAAAGAACTGGAGAAGCATGAACTTTATATACTAAGAAGGGTATAGGGAAGTACATATCATCTGAAGATGACTGTGACCTAGTGAACAGCAACACAGAAGCTCAAGGGACACAAACAACCCAGGTAAAAAGGAGAGCTCAGCATTCAGTTAGCTTAGACACAGCTCATGAACAAAAGGACTGTGGCCACTGACACGTCCCACCGGAGCTCAGGTGTCACAGGATCCCACTCTATCAAGACCACCAATGACGTACCTGGTAGCATGCACTTCCATTCTGAAGTCACCCGTGGAAACACACCAATGCCGCAGAGAGGAACATATCTCACCAAAGCTTTACGCAACACTTCTGACCTCAAAATGGCCAGCTGCGGATTTTTCCTGATTCAGACTTAGGATGCAAGGTTTTCACCGACCAGCTACTATTTTTAAACAATTAAAGGCTGTACTTCAGCAAGTGCCTTTAACCACCAAAGCATCTCTCTAGCCCTAAGGCTGTACTTAGGAGCAGAGTTAAGACAGGCTTTTTTTTTTTTTTGCCTCTTTTCTTGGGTCAAGTAAGAAGCGAGCCTATAGGTACAAAGGGTAGAGTGGATGAAGGCAGAAACAGGTAAATTTGAAGAGGTAGAAGGGACCTTACAGACAAGCACTGGGACAATGGACGCCCAGAGTCTTAGGGAGAGGCCTGCTTAGGATTCCACAGATGTGGACAGTGGGCAGCAAGGAGGAGGAACATGGAGAAAAGGGTTCAAGCCCAAGAAAGCAGTATGGTGGCCTCGGCACGCCATCTTCTTTCAGATGCAAGGCTATTTAACGTGAAGACCATATACTTGCTGACAAGACTCGGGGTAAGTACACTAACTACTGAACCACCCCACCCAACACCTTAGCAATAAGCAGAAGAGAAATGAGATCTAGATTCATGGTTTTCTTCTAAACAACTTACACCTTCCCGATTACTTTTCTCTGAGATACAGTTATCCTAGGCAACGTGAGTGGCAAAGTTCATGTCTACCACCAACCCCAGGGCTGTCTCCAAGGGCAGAATCATCTCTGACATCCAACCAAGCCACTGCTGGCCTGGTGGCTTCAGCATCAGGCTCGGCTTGTGGCTATAAAGTTGTCAGTCTGCCACCCAGAACAGACACACCTCAGATTCAAGGATGAACAGGTTAGAACTCCCACTGCCCAAACAAGACTGTTCAGGTTTAACAAAGCAATTACAGTCAAAATCTTCAACTGGTCTTTCTCACCTCAAACAAGTTGAAAAACATTTGGGGCCTCAAACTCAGAACAGTCATCCTACCTCTCCCTTCCAAGTGCCGATATCAAAGATGTGTGCCACCACGCCCGGCTGGTATCAAATTTTAAAAAGGTTTCTATGGTATTTATTTCATGACTACAATAGGGTATGTTTTAGTTTTTTGGTGCTAGGGATCAAACCTAACACCTTATACACATTAGGTAAGAGCTTTACATGAGCTGAACTCAAATGCCGTAGTGTGTGTACGCACGCTCGCGCGCGCGCGCGCGCACACACACACACACACATGCTAATAACTCATTTTCTATTTATCAATTTGAATGGGAACTTTGGGACCTTATGGAAAATTAAATGTCCTTCAATATAAACACCCATCAATACAAATTCCTTTTCTTCTGAGTGCCTTCTCCGATGCAATCACTGAATGATATCAACTGAATGGCATGTTCGAAGCCCACTCACTGCCTACATCAAGAACTCCCTGATATTATAAAAGCACTTCCAGGATCCTATCATCTGCTGGTAAATCTTTATGGAAAGCAATGGGAGACCACTAACCCAGATTCCTAACACAACTGAGCAAGACTGAGGCTCTCATCACACACATAAGCTTTTTTTTTTTATTAAAACGAAAAGCTGTATTATCCTGGAACTTAATTTATGTTCAGAAAAGACTGAATTCAGTGATGAGTTCAGTGGTACATACTGGAGCTTTCTAACTACTAGAAGGCATATGTCTTTTAAATAGGCTAAGAAAACACACTCAGCCATGTGCTGCCCCCTCAGTTCTCGTACCCGGGCCCTTATGCCAGTAGTGTCTATACCAACGTAGAACTTGGGTGCAGCTCAGTGGTGAATTCCTGGTTCAAACATATAACTGAGGTTTTACAATGTGCATTATATGTATGTTCCTAACCACGTGACAGTGAGCATCGATAATAATCAAAGGAAAAAGCGTTTTCACCCTTTTGATCTTTCCATGTATAAGTTTCTTCAGATTTCCATAGAAATAAATGATAAATGTGGTAACTTTCTCTAGACCCTAAGCTATCAGGACCAGGTCACATTTCTGTTCCCAGTAATTATTTTATAAGGAAAAGAAAGCAGCATACAGTTTACATCTGAGCACTTTTCAAATCCATCTCTTTACCAAAAGGCTCACTTTGCTCTTGGGTGACCTGACCACCAGTACTTCATTGATGGTGGTATCTGTCTGTCACACCAACTCTAACGGAGTCTGTGAGAGAAATTGCATAGACTGAGGCAGTTGCTTCAAGGAAGTCTGCCTGTTGGAACAGGCTGTGCACTCCAAGTCTTTGTGTTCTCGGCTGCTCCCTTATCGCTCTGATTTTCATAATACCTGCTCAGGGCTCTAACTCATTGTTTCTTTCTAGTTCATTGAGTCCACCTTCACGAAAACAGGGAATAAACTATGATGATTTGTTTCCCAAGAGAAAATGAAAAATAAAGTTTTTCTTTCAGTCACT
>PVHP010042198.1:0-15127 GCA_004024765.1 Zapus hudsonius
CTTGTTCCAAATTTGGTGAATATTTGAGGGGTGCAATGCTGTGCACTGCTGTTCTGCACAGTGCTGTCCTGCAGGAGAATACTCACTGATGCCAAAAGGCCATCTACCACCAGTACCCCTTTCCCCAGCACCTTCAAAACCAGTTTGGTCAAGAATTTTTAGGATCCCTTCAGTTCCAAATGATGCATGGCCTTCGGTAGTGTTCCCTGAAGGCACACAACTTGTATTCTTCTGTAAGTCAAGAAAAAGGCATTTGAAAATGGAGCAAAAGTAGGAATCCTCCTGGAATTGAACACTGTCTTCTGGCTGACACAAGGTTGTTTGGAAAGTCCTACAAACTAACACTCTCAGGCCTCAATGCCTCATCTCCTCTATAAAGAACCCCATTCCAGCCATGAGGAAAATAAAAGACCCTCTTTTCCCACAAACAACATTTTTATGCTTTCCTTTACGGTAGACTCATAGCTCAAGACAGGTTTCAAGGGCATTAAAAACCACAATAGGTATTGCTAGACATAAATTCAATGCTAATGGATTTCAAACACAAATGAACAAAAAAATACCAATCTTATTAGCAATGGAAAATTAGAATACTATTGAATATAAAACTTAATGTTACTATAACTTCAAGGTCCCTAAGAACATTAGTGAAAAATTACAACAGAGGTATTTGCAGTAATGATGTTAATGGGTAGAGAGAGTGGGGGACAGGATATGAACCCCTTTGGGGAGAAGAGAGGAAAGAGTTTCCTGGTGGCCACTAGGTCTTGGGAATTGGAACACTGAGCTCTACAACGGCCATGTGTATTTCTTCCTTTGAGAAGTTCTTCAGATCGTTTGCCCATTTTTAAATTGGATTATTAATTATTTTGCTGTTGTTGTTCTGTCTTTTTGAGTCCTTAAATATTCTGGTTGTTACTTGCTGTCAGATGAATAGTTGGTGAACTCTTTCTTCCACTCTGCAGGTCATCTCCCTGCTCTGTTGAATGCTTCCTTGGCTGTCTAGCTCTTTCATTTGATGTAATCCCATTGGTCTATTTTTGCTTTTGCGTTCTGTACTTTAGGGGTCATGTCCCCCCAAAAAAAATAAATCATTGTCTACATCAATGCCTTAAAGGGGGTTTTCCCTGTTTTCATCTAGTAATTTCATATTTGAGGGTACTGGCTTTTGGTCTTTAGTCCATTTTGAGTTGATTTTTGCATAGGGTGAGATTTGTGGATCCTGGGGGAACTGAAGGGCAGCACATTAAGTATATAATAAGCAACACAGAAAGGCGATGCAGCACTGGGGTGGTTTGAATGGAAAATGTTCCCCATAGCCTAATGTCTCTGAGATTAAGCCTCATACTTGATCGCCAGCAGGTGGAGCCTTGCTGGAGGAGGTGTGTCACTGGGGATGTGCCTTGGGATTTTACAGTCCAGCCCCCTTACCAGTGCTAGCTGGTTCACTCAGACCACTTCCTTCCTGCTGCATAACAAGACATAATTACTGCCTCCCTCCCATCACACACACACATTCTGCGAAGCTTTCCCTGCTAAGATGATACTTCCCCTCAAAATTGTAAGCCAAAATAGACCCTTGCCTTCTTATAAACTGCTTCTGGTCAGGTATTTTTTGTCCCAGCAACAAGAAAGTACTACAAGCGTGTTCTCTCATATGTAGAAGCTTAAAAAACAAATAGGTCTCAATGCAGTGATGAGTAGAGGTTGGGAAGGGTGGAGGGGAAGGACTCTCTCTGAAGGGGAAACCTCCTCCTTTCTGGAAGCAACCTCAGAGACCCACCCAAGATAACTGTGGATTATGAAACAGGACAAGTTGACAACAAAACTTAACCATCACACTGAGCAAAGGACCAGCTCTACTCTAAAGAAATTCAGAGCTTGGGTGGGAGAGGCAGAAGCATAGACAACTATCTCCTTATAAGTATTTTGTTTCTTTAGGGGAATCTTTGCATTGGCTGAAGAAATACACACCCATATTGAAATGTGATCGTTTTGACTCTGACATTCTGAGTCACACTGATTTCCACACGTGCTGTTCCCTTCCTTTTTAGCTCGTAGCTCCTGGTGAATTCACATCCAGTTCAGTGGCCTCTCCTCTGGGAAGGCTGGGTCTGGCTTGCCCTCCCTGGAGCCCTGGAGCACCAGGTGCTGTCCCTGGCCTAAACTGACCCACCATTGCCTGGTTCTGTTTCTGACTCCCACCGACCGTGCCCTACCTTGTCAGTTTGTTTCACTCCTGGATTCTCCTTTGAAAACTTAACCTCTTCTTTACACACTGATCTATTTCTTTATCTGCTTCCAGATCTCTTTGATAGTTTTAAACATGGCCAGTGATCCGAATTTAAATTTTCTCATTTTATTTGGCGAGTGCCTTCTCCACTGAGTCCTTACTCAGATAACTCCATCATTTCAAGGCTTTAGGAACATCCTTTCCTTTAACTGCTCTTTCTTGGTCATTGGCTTCTTCTTTGGTTTGGGGTGGTTTATCCATCTTCAGAGTGTTTTTCTTTTTCTCCTGAGAACCAAGGCACATGAATGAATAGAAACTTCACAAAGTTTTTCTTCTCCTTAGTTTCAACACCACCCCTCAGCCTGGGGCCTCCTGCAGCACAGCTAGCTTACACCAGGACTCTGTCACTGAACATGCAAGAGCTTATGGGTCCATTTCATGAAGGCACCAATGCATACATACACACATGATATGCCTCTATGCCATGTCCTCAAATGACTGATGTCATGTTTTCACATCCTTGCTTACAAACACAGAAGTTCTTCAAAACCCCTAGCTCTATGTAGGGGTGCTATTCCATGCCCCTTCCCACTTCCTAATGGTACAGGAAGCCCAATGCACAAGCTTGTATACCTCGGCCTTTAGCTCCCATGCCTTAGCCCAACATCCCAACAGCTCACCACATACCAGCTCCAGCCAGCAGAATGCCTGCATCATCTGTGGCAGGACAGTCAATGAGCTAACAGGCAGCTTTTTCTTTTTAGAAGTGAAAATAGTTTATTGGGGCCTGGGACCTAGAGGAATTTTCTTTTCTTGCCTCCTTTAAATCGTTGTTGGTATCATATGTCTGCGGTACCTTTGAGTTTTTAATTTCTTATTTTTAGACTTTTAATCATTTTTCTCTAATTAAAACCATCACTTGCTAATGGTGCCCACCTATAATCCCAGCACCCAGGAGGCAAAGATTGGAGGATCATGATTTCAAGGTCAGGCAGGGCTACCTAGAGAGTTCCAGGTTGATGTCAGCTATAGAGCAAAACTCTGTCTCAAAAGAAAAGAAAAGAAAAACCAACATCGGGATTGGGAAGATGACTCAGTTGGTAAGAGAACTTGCCTTAAGCGTGACGGCTTGAAACCCCCTGAGTCTGACTCCCCAGCACCTACCTAAACAGCTGGGTACGGTCATGCATGTGTGGAACCCCAGTCTTGTTGGGAATCATGACCAGAGAATCGCTGGAGCTCAGGCAAACCATAACTCCACGTTCAGAGAAAGACTCCATTGCAAGGTAATACATGAATGAACAGCTGTCATCCTCCTCTGGCTTCCACACATGCACATCTTCATATCCATGTGCACACAACACACACATACCACATCACACCTATTGCATCTGCAAAAAACACACGAGCACACACCACCACCACCATTACTTGGTTTCTGATGTTTTCCATGAATTCCAACATACTGCCTCATCTGGTTGAAACACACACACACATCTATACTCATCCGCCAGCTTCTCTTTGTAATAATAAAGCTCCAGTGACCTTCTGCAGTTATGAGAAGCAACAGCTCAAAGCACTGGCTCTGAATCAAGAATCCCTTCATTCAATTCCTGGTTCAGTATCTGACTGACTGTGTGACTTTGAGCAAGTCACTCACTTAACCCCTCTGTGCCTCCATTTCCACTTCCATGAGGTGAAGATCATAGTCATGCTGACCTTGAAGAATTATTGGAACACTAGTGAGCTGATAAGTACAAGAGCAGAGCCTGCCCTGGAGGATGTGCTCACGAGTCAGTGCCCCCACCAATTATTAGTATGGTTCCATTCTTGGATCTTTCTTTCCTCATCAGCACAATGGCATATTTGTCTTCTGAGCCCCTGGAGGACCCAGATAATATAGTGACTTCAATCACTCAAGTTTATCATGTCGCTTTTGAGCTTCAGGAGTTCCCCAAGGATCAGACCACGATGCTGGCTCTGCCTCTGCCCTGTTCACCAGGGTTATCTCCCATCATGCCTTCATGTTCATGTTCATGACCAGAAACAATGTGCAGACAAGCCAACGAAGACCAGCTCATCCCCGGGCTTGTGCCCACCCCTCCTTCCTCAGAACAGCCAACCAGATGCTCACAGGAGCTCAGCCAGTGCTGCCTCTGGAGGTAACCAATAGCAGGAGAGCTTCTGGTAGCTTAAGGGACACCAGCCAAGAGCTTGAAGTCTGGTGACATCTCATGGTGACTGGTGGCAGGAGCCTACTCACACTGGCTCACTAAGGGACCCTCACATTAGGAGAAAGTGGATCTCACAAGAACTCTGTGTGTGTGTGTGTGTGTGTGTGTGTGTGTGTGTGTGTGTGTGTGTGTGTGAACACAGGTACGCCTGTCATGGCTTGCATGTACAGGTGGAGGTCAGAGGACAACTTTTGGGTGTGTCAGCCCTCACCTTCCACCTAGTTTGAGGCAGGATCTCAAATATTCAGTGCTGTATTTCCAGGCCAGCTAGCCCTCGGGTTTCAGGGCAATGCTCCTTTCTCTGTCTCCCTTCTTCCCTGACACATTCTGGATTACAAATGCTAGTTCTATGGCATCTGGCTTTATGTGGGTTCTGACTATCTGAATTCAAGTAATCACACTTACATAGCAAACATTTTATCCCCTGAATCCTCTCCCAGATGTTAGATAAAGGCGTTCTTCTGTTCCAGTGAGAAGGTGCCTGTTTGGGAAGGCCTGTCGCCCTCCCCCACCACCACCTCGAGTCACATGACCTTTTCTTCACTCCTCTCTTCCCCTTCTCTTTGTCGATAGTCTGCTACCTCAACTAATTTCAGTCACCCATGACTCCAAATGGTAGCCATGTGGTTTTCCTTTCTGACTTGACAGCCTAGCAGGTGGGATGATATCCAGGCAGTGGCTGGCATCCTTGGCACTGATGGTCCCTACATCAGCATCTGCCCTTAAGCCAATCGGTGGTCCAGCCAGGGTCTCGGACAGAGCCTCAGGGGCAGGCAGTTCTTCGAAGTCTACAGAAAACTGATTATTTCAGGGCTGCAGTGAATGGATAAGAGTTACAGTGAGTCGCAAGGCCTTAGCCAGAAAGCACGAACTTGGGCAGGATGTCAGTCTTGGAGAAGAGCCGAGTGCTGAAGGAAGAGAGACCTGGGAGATTCTAGAGCTATGTCAGCTGTGTGACAACATGCTAATTGAGGTGGGGCCAAGGGACATCAGTAGAGTGAGGAACTTGGATTTAAATAAGCAGAAATGAGGAGAGGGTGCAGGGGCAGAAACACAGTCCAGACCTTCCTTGTGTTCTTGATGGCTGCTACCCCTTGCTAAGAAAGAACCAGAAAAACAGAGCAAGGAGAGTGGGTAAGCTTCAATGTAAGATCACAAAAGCTCGGCGAACCTGCGATTTGTCGTTTGCAAAAGGTGAGCTACAAATGTTAGTTATGAACTAGTACGTGAGCAGTGATGGCCTTGGAATATGAGCACATTATTGTTCTCTCTATAGGGACAAAAATTAACTGGATACATAGATAACCCTTCTCTTCTACTTTTGAAGGGGATAATTCGGTTTTATTGGGTGCTAACGCAATTGAAAGGAATAAATTTTGCTACAGAGAACTTTGTAGAGGGGCGAGGAGATGGCCAGGTGGGTAAAGTGCTTGCCACATGGCATGAGGCCCTGTGTTCATGGCCTTAGCACCCATGTAAAAGTTGGGCATGGAAGCACATGACTGCAACTCCAGCATTGGGGGAGGCAGACACAGGAGGGTCACTGGGGCTTGCTGCCCACCGATCTAGCATTTCCTTGAGCTCTCAATACAGTGAGAGATCCTGGCCCCCAAAAAAGATGGAGGGCTGGAGAGATGGCTCAGAAGTCAAAGGTGTTTGCTTGCAAAGTCTGATGGCCTGGGTTTGATTCCCCAGTGCCCACATAAAGCCAGATGAACAAAATGAGTGCTAAGAAGGCTCTTGCTTGCTTTCCATTGAGACTTCGGACAAATGGAAATTACAGTAGAACATGAAGGATTTAGTGATGCCCTCTGCACGGATGAATTTAGTGATGCCCTGGACACAGGCTGGTTGCAGCGAGGCGGGCAGTGCCCATCTGTGGCAGCATTTCCCAAGCTCTGGACTTTCACCCAACAGCATCACCAGTGCCTCGTGAGTCTGAGAATCTCTGTAAGAAAAAAGTATGGGGCAACTTCATCAAAATTTTCACAGGATTTAGCTCACAGAAAAAAATCCATTTTTATAATAACTAAGATAAAATAGTGCAACTAGAAGACAAATTCCTGCGGGGAATAGTTAATAATTATCTTAAGATGTTGAGGGCAATGTAACAATAGTGGTCCAAAACTGTACATTTTTGTTTGTTTGGGTTTTTGGTTTTTCAAGGTTAGGGTCTCACTCTAGCCCAGGCTAACCTGGAATTTAGTATGTAGTCTCAGGCTGCCCTCGAATTCACAGTGATCCTCCTACCTCTGCCTCCCAAGTGCTGGGATTAAGCATTTTTATTATAGTAAAAAAAACCCTACCTGTTAGCATGCACCGGTCCTACAGGATAGAAGGTACCAGAATAGTCATTGTTAAGTGCACAGTTCAGCAGTGCTAAGAATACTCACATTGTTACCTGCACATCTTTTTCAGTATGCTTGTTTTCAGAGACAGGGTCAGCCTCCAAAGGGCTGGGATTACAGGTGTGCAGCACAGTACTAGGCTTACGTGTATATCTTTATACCTAAACATAGTAATTCTATAACTCAAGACTTAACTGTCAGAAATACTCTCACACAAAGGTATAAAGAAAGGTATTTGTTACAACATTGTTTAAATATAAATGATGGAAAGAAACTAAATTTTTATAAATAGGGGACATATTAAAATTCTAGCTATATTTATACAGCCAAATATCATGAAGCTATTAAAAGGAATAAGGCAGATCTGCTTGTACCGATATGGAATGTTCCCCAATGGATATTTCTAGGTGAGAATCAAGCAGAACTGTGTGACTGGTTTGCAATTGTCTGAGGGGAAAGGCAGATGGGTTAGAGTGAAATGACAGTGTGCACATGTAGAATTTTGCATGCACAAAATTTTGTTTATTTGTTTATTTATTTTGAGACAGGTTCTCACTTTGTAGCTCAGGGGCAGCCTGGAACTCAAAGTTATGTGACAAAAGCTGGCCTCAAACTCATAGTAATCCCCCTGTCTCATCCTCTCAACTGTAGAGATTATAGGTGTGAGTCACCACCCCAACTATGCAGACACTGTCTCAGTGAATACACATCAGAGACTCATGTCCTCCAGAACCTTCTGGGAGAACAAGAGTCAGAAACAAAAGGTTTGCTCACCTTTCCCCACATGCACTTTGGCTTTCTTACATTTCACCATACCGTTTACTTCCTTCCTCAAAGAATAATACTTACATTAAAACACAAAACTTCGATTCAGAAAGCTGAATAGAGCTAGAGAGATGGCTCAGCAGTTAAGGCCCTTGCTTGCAAAGCCTGACCACCTGGGTTTGATTCCCCAGCACCCACATAAAGCCAGATGCACAAAGTGACACATTCATCTGGAGTTCATTTGTAGTAGTGTCAAGAGACCCAAGTGTGCCCATTCTCTCTCTCTCATAAAAAATAAATGAAAATATTTTTAAATAACAATAATGAGGGAGGTGAGGATCAACAAAAAAGGTATTAAAACATTATAAAATTGCACTAAATAAAACAGTATGAACCAGGGTATGAATACAAAGATCAATTGAATCTTACAAAGAACCCAAAAGCCAAGTCAGTTCCCTTGTGAAGTAAGCACATAATAACAGTATAACTCCTCATCAGCTGAGGAAACCACTTGGTTGATGACAGTGATACAAATGAAAACAACTGGAAACAAGCAATTTTCTCTAACTCTCAGCCCTTGAAGCAGAACATCAGCCCCACTATCTCAAAGAAATATGTATTTTAAATGGAGGAGCTGGAGAGATTGCTCAGCGGTTAAGGCGCCTGCCTACAAAACCTAAGGACCTAAGTTCAATTCCCCAGTACTCACATAAAGCCAGATGCACAAAGTAGTACATGCATCTGGAGTTCATTTGCAGCTGCTGAAGGCCCTGGTGCACCCATTCTCTCTCTCTCTCTCTTTCTCTCTCTCTCTCTGCTTGCAAATAATTTTTTAATGGAGACCTCAGCCACATTTGGACAAACATGAATCAACCTTTGTAATCTAGAGCAATGTCCTGTCCAAGGGTAGTGGATTGATTCACGAGTCCCCATAAACTTAATGAGTTCTGAATGCTTGATCCCCAGCTGATGGCAGTTCGGGAATTAGAACCTCATTGGAGCTGTGTCGGTGGGGGTGGATTTATGGGGGTTATAGCCAGCTTCCCCTTGCCAGTGTTTGGCACACCTTCCTTCTGTGCTGTGGCAGAGGTGATGTCTACCTTCTGCTCATGCCATCATTTTCCCTGCCATGATGGAGCTTCCCCTCAAGTCCCTAAGCCAAAATTAACCCTTTCCTCCACAAGCCGCTTTTCTCAGGTTCTTTTCCACGAAGCAATGAGAAAGCTAATGACAATACCAAGTATATCACAAAACCCAGAGAGTGTGAAAGAAATGATAGAGCAAGCTAACATCTTCTGAATCATGGAAAATATTAAGATATTTTAAAGATAAAGGGCACTGTGACACACACCTTTAATCCCAGCACTTGGGAGGCAGAGGTAGGAGAACCACTGTGAGTTCAAGGCCAGCCTACAGAGATTTAAGTTCCAGGTTAGCCTGGGCTACAGTGAGACACTAGTTCAAAAGAAAAAATGTGCAACTCATACAAAAAACAAAGGCGTAATTTCTTGGAAAATTAGCATCTTATAGGTTGATTTGATTGCGATTGATGATAGATAGATAGATAGATAGATAGATAGATAGATAGATAGATAGATAGATAGATAGATATAGATAGATAGACAGACAGATGATAAATAGATTGATGGCAGGCAGGGGGTGTCATACAGCACAAACTGACTTCAAACTCACTATGTAACTAAAGATGACCTTGAACTCCTGATCCTCTTGTCTCCACTCTTCAGACATCCGGATCACAGCCTTGCGGCACTACACCCGTTAGATCAACAAACATACAGCTAAATGATCCAAGCTTGTGAACAGGACTCGGGAGAGGAAATCAGACAGCTTTTAGATGTCTGACAATTACAGACATGCGAACTGACTCCACAGCTCTCTGGTTTGATCTGTTCCACTTGAGAACCGTATGTTGGCAAAGGAGCCAGACACATCGACAGGGTCGTGTGACGTTCGTCGACTCCTGTGGCTTTGGGGAGGGCATAGTCTTCTGGCCCTGTAGTTCATAACCAGGCATTCACATACACAGATATACTCACGTGTGACTCATGCTATTTGCTGATCCCAGAAATGCAAAAAGTAGGACAACTTCAATATCCCTTAATAAGGGTACATTTCATAAGAATGAGAATCTGGTATTAAATGTTTCCAAGACAGATGACTTAGTGTGAAGAGAACATGCTGCAGAGAATTCAGTGGGCGTTCCAGTTGTGTTATCTGTTTAAGGGGGTGGGCTTTCATTCTCGAAGGTTCTATAAGAAGATTAATAGTGGTCGCCCATGGTGGGAGAAACAGCGATTGTGGGAAAGGAAAGGAGAGCAACTTTCATCCAGTTCCCTTTGGTGTCTTTTGAATGTTGTGTTTTCATGCATCCTATTCAGAAAGTGATCATTGCATAGTCAAAATAAACAAAGAAAGAAGCAGGGCTGGAGAGATGGCTTAGCGGTTGAGGTGTTTGCCTGTAAAGCAAAAGGACCAGAGTTCGATTCCCCAGTGCCCATGTAAAAAAGCCAGATGCACAAGGTGGCTCATGTGTCTAGAACTCATCTGCAGTGAATGGAGGTCCTGGCGCACTCATCCTCTCTCTCTCTCTCTCTCTCAATCTCTCTCTGTCTCTCTCTGCCTCTTTCTCTCTCTCACTCTCAATAATAAAAATAAACAATAAAACTTTATAAAAAGAAAATAAGTAAACATCCAAACGTAGAACCCTCCAAGAAAGCATGTCGTGTGGTCTTAGTGAGCTATTCTCGTCTTGGTAGCCAACAGAGCTACAGTCCACCAGGTGTTTTAGTTGATAATCTGAAGCTTATACATATATGTACATATTGCGATGTAGGATTCTTCCATTCTGGCACTTTCTTCTCTTGCTATTAAAAGAGAGGAGACAAAGGCATTCCATTACTTACACCTTGGTGTAAGTACTTACTCAGTACACTGAAAAACTTAAATTTTCCCCAGATTCCGTATTCCTAAGGCAGTTTAAAGCAAGACTTTCCAACTACTACTTGCCGTCTAGTGGTTGAAAAAGAGGATGTCAACATTCTGTTCAGATGATTCATTCATTCATGTGTCCATCACGATATTTGATAAATCATGGTTCTTGGCATGATCTCTTGGGAAAGACTGACCCTGGAATAAGGGATTCCAGTACAGTTTCACTAACTCTAGCTAGGAAAGTCAAACACTTACACATGGGGAGTACAGAGCAGAGCTTGCCCCTTCCTGGGGAAATTGAAGATGTCACAAGCTACATGGAAATCAGTATTTTTAGAATTCTCAGCAAAGACTCAAGAAAAGAATAGCTCTTCCTCATCTTGTTCTTGCTGGATGCCATCACCAGGATCTAGTTTTTGTTATCTTCACCTGTGTACCTGAGGATGGACACGCTAGCTGATCACGCTAGGAAGGCTGCTGGTATATGGTTTTGGCTAAATACCTTGTCTTCAAGTCTGTTTTGAGGATGTGTTTTTCACTTCCCACAAGGAACCCATGTGGAACGTCCCTCTGGTCCACGTGGTTCTTCATTTCTGCTCTTCTGAAGCTCTCACAGGGGTCGGCCTGGCATTCCCTGCACAAACAAGTTCTTCTAGTCCATAGAAGATGCCATTCATGAAGCCAAGAATTGTCCACCCATCTGCAGCGAAAGACATACAAAGTAATAGAAAGTTTTGAAAAGTGTTAGGTGATGGCACTGTAAAACCAGAGTAGGAACTGGGCTTGGTGGCATGTGCCCTTGATCCCAGAACTTGGGAGGCAGAGGTACAAGGATCGATGTGAGTTTGACACCAGACTGGACCAGAGTGAGACCCTACCTTGAAACAAAGACCGGGTAGGCTCGTCTCATGAATGAACTTGAGCAATAGGCAGTGAAACTTGCAATGGACCTTTGGGAACTGAGAAGCCATCAGGGGCTTCTTTGCAGGGAAGAACCCAGAGAGCAAGGCATTCAACAAATAATGAGATTACTGTGTGTGAGGTTCTGAGTGAAACTTTGTGCTGGAGACCCTAGCATAGAGATGAATAAGACCCAGTGTGGAGACACATCACCTCCTTACCCACCCCCACCTCACCCCCACCATCATGCACACCCTACACCATTGAAATTCTTGTCTCAGAGAAAGCAAAGAAGCTATGTTGGATCCAGAACTTCATACCACAAGAAACTAGCTTCAGAGACTATAAAGCCCTAACTCATGATTCCCATTGGTCTCAGCTATGCAAACATGGGAACTTTTAAAACAAGAGCTCTATCTTATAGAGACTTTGTGTTAATCATCTTTCTGTAGCTGACAAAATACTCAGGTAAACAACCTATGAGGGAGGAAGGTTTATTTTGGCTCATGGTTTCGGAGTTTTCAGTCCATGGTCAGTTACCTTTGGGACTGTGGTGGGAGGAACACCATGGAAAAGTAGGTAGAGCAAAGCCAGTCACCTCAGGGTGGCTGGGGGATGGGGAGAAACCAGAGGAAAGGACCAGGTTCTTATATCCCCCTTCAAAAATTACATCCCAATGACCTAACTGCCATCCACTAAGCCCCACCTCCTAAAGGTTCCAGCCATTCCCAATAGAACCACAAGCTGATGACAGAGCTTTTAATGCATGAGCCTTTGGACTAAGGAAGACAGGCGAGTCTACAGCCTTATCACCCTGAGTGTCTCTGATCTCATCTAATCTTGGAAACTAAGCAGGCCGAGTCTGGTTAGTACTTGGATGGGAGGAAGACAGGGGAAACAAGTGATCGCAAGAAATTTGCCGGAGAGTTTTGTAAGAGATTATAATGTAAAGGAGAACATATCCATTCTTCTCAATTCTGCCTCAACATGACCTCACAAAATCGTAAAGCAAACTTTGAAAGATGAGGAATTTTCCAGATCCCACAGAGGAAGGTCACGCTGGCCACAAGGGGTTGGGCAATGTCGATCCATCTTTCCAACTGAAATTCTGGTGAGTCAAGAGTCATTGGGATGTGTCTGTTAAATTGAGTCGAATCCTGTCTCCCTCTGTTCCCTGACAGTTTCCTGGCTGCTCTAGTGTAGTCAGCCATTCTGTCTACTTGGTCTCCATAGCTACCACCCGTTCTCCAAACTACAGCCGATGTCCCAGTAGGCTCCAGTTACAGGACTTCTTAATTTGTCTTCTATTTCAAAACCAGAATTACTGCTTCATTAATCAATGGGTAAAGAAAATCAAAAGTCTATTAACTGACAAGCAATGCTATTCCAAAGGCATTGATCCATGTATGTTATGGGCGGCCCATTCACTTCAAACCGCAGACTCTGGGAATAAACCTCTGGGCAGCTTTGGGGGAACTGGAATTATTTTGTTCCAAAAGAGTCTTAAAATACATGAAAACATTTGACCTTTTATTGGGATTTTTTTACTGAGGAAGAGAAAAGGGGAGATTAGTGTCTTGTCAGTAATACAGTGTAGAGATTGAGTCTTTTTTTTTTTTTTTGAGGTAGGGTCTCACTCTAGCCCAGGCTAACCTGGAATTCACTATGTAGTCTCAGGGTGGCCTTGAACTCATGGTAATCCTCCTACCTCTGCCTCCCGAGTGCTGGGATTAAAGGCGTGCACCACCACGCCTGAAGAGATTGATTCTTTCATGTCACAGGTACGTACGTTTCTGAAGAACCACTGGTACATGTGCACATGTTGTCATCAGTAAACTGAATTCATGTTTTAAATGTAATGACCCAGGACTCCGGCCATGGCTCAGTGGGTAAGAGAGCTTGCTGTGCACACATGAGGACCTGGGTTTGGAGTACCAGCACACATATGAGAAGATAGAAGGAACTCTGGGACTTGGTGGTTAACCAGTATAGCCAACAGGGGGAAATGACAAGCTTTAGGCTCAGTGAGAGACCTTGCCTCAAGGAACTGAGAAGCGTGATGGAGAACACTTGACATCCTCCCGTGGCCTCTGCATGCATGCACACAGCACACACATCTGCATATGCCTAGATTTCCTTGAATACATTAGAGTGTTTTTTAACATTTTATTTATTTATTTTCAAGCAGACAGATGCAGAGAGAGAGAGAGAGAGAGAGAGAGAGAGAATAGGTGTGCCAGGGCCTTCAGATGCATACCCCACTTTGTGCATCTGGCTTATGTGGGTACCGGGGAATTGAACCCTAGGTCGTTATGCTCTGGGTGCCTTAACCACTGAGAAATCTCTCTAGTCCCTTAACTATAATTTTGGTTTAAATCCTGAATAACTACATTATCGGGATCATTTGTGCATCTGTTTCTTTTCTCTGTGTTTTTCCCATGATTCTATTTCCTGATGTGTACATATACATTAAAAAACCTAAATGTATTTGAAATTTGTAAAGGCTCTGGCTGATGGTCCTTCACAGAGTATTCATTTCTGCTTCCAGCAGGAAGCAATTCACCTTGACTGAGCTTAAACTGGGCTTTATTATTATTTTTGTTTGCTTTAACTTTTTATTGAGAGCTTCCATAATCATAGACCATATAAACCATCATGATTCCCTCCCCACCCTCCCTCATATCTCTTCCCCCTCTCAATTAGTCTCTGTTTTGTTTCAGTGTCATCTTTTCCTCCCATTATGTGTAGGTATTAATAGGCACCATGAAGTCATGAATATCAAGGCCATTTTATGTCTGGAAGTTTGCGTTGTAAGCAGTCCTTCCCTTCTTTTGGCTTTTACAATCTTTCCTCCACCTCTTCCACAATAGACCCTGAGCCTCTGGAAGTGTGACAGAGATGTCCCAGTGCTGAGCACTCCACTGTCATTTCTTCTCAGCACTATGGTGTCTTGCTAAACTGGACTGTTGCCTGAGACCTGTCTTTTCAAGGACTGTCTTACGGATGGCTCACGCCTGGTCTAAGGATGACACCCTCTGGGATCCCTCACTGCCTGTGCCTCTCCCCTTCTCCTTTCTCACTTCCAGTTTTAACCTTCCCAGAATGTATGGCTGCTGAAAGCTCTGCTTAACCGCACTTCTGATTTCTACTTAGAGTGGCAAACTTCATTCCTCATGAATCTCACAAACCAGAAACTGTCCCAGTGGGAGAAGCTGTGCCACACACTGTGCGTCCATCACTGTCCCATAAGCCTGCAGAAAGCTGTGCTCAGCTTCACGGCCTCTGAGCCTGGTGCAGCCCACGAGAAAGCCAGAACCTTAAGAAGAAGAGAAACTGGAATTTCTGACTTGCAGCTATGACTGCCCCTTCTCTCTTGGATTCAAGGCTTGACTGGGTGGAGAGCATCTTAGTACTTTGAACCATGTTTTGTTTTATTTCATTCATTTTTTGCCTATTTTATTCTTACAATCTGTCTGATATAAAATACTCATTATTGATGGAGATCAAATGAGCATTTCTTTAAGCATTTGGGTTCATTGTTTCTGACATGGTTCTGTGTCTCCACCCTGACCCCACCTGCTGGTATCAGTTCTATGCACTAAATGTGGAAAATGTTGTTTGTTTCTGCCCACAATTGCTCAAAACTTTATACACACACACACACACACACACACACACACACACACACACACACA
>PVHP010042199.1:0-15080 GCA_004024765.1 Zapus hudsonius
ATACCCTGTTGACATGCCTTCCCGGCCATGATGGAATGTAGCCTGTAATTGTAATCAGAAACAAACTCTCCATCCCTTTAACAGATTGTTTCAGTTATATTGTCTGAGAAATGAGAAGGTAACTACAACACCATGTAAAAAAAATCCCTAGTGTGGCACACACTTTTAAGCCCAGTGCTGCATAGTCCTTAGCTTCTTGCTCCCAGGACAGAACACCGGAACAGAGCAGCCGACACAAGGAAGGAGTTTATTTCAGCTCACATTTCTGAGGAAAGATTCAGTACACCACAGAAAGCATAACACAGCGAGACAACAAGGGAAGGAGGTATCCGCAGTGGACTGTTAGCTGGCCAATAAACCTCAGTGTTCACCTCACCGACTCACCTTCTCCAGTAAGGCTTCACCTCCCAATTGACACCAGCTGATGACCAAGTACTCAAAACCCATAAGGTTATGAGGACATTTCATCCTGAAATCACCAGAGTTGGGTAGTGAAGACATGTGGATACCTGAGGATCAAGGTATTTGGAGAGCTCCAGGCCAGTGAGAGACACTGCCTCGAAAAAGAAAAAGAAAAAGAGATACATAGCACCAGAAAAACAATGCTCAAGGTTGTCCTCTGGCCTCCACATGCACATGTATGTATGTGTACACACTCACATACACACACGAACCTGCACTTATCATGCACACACATAAAGAAACAAATGAGAAAAGATAAGCCAAGCATGGTAGGCCACTTCTATAATCTCAGCACTGCGAATAGTGAAGCAGGTAAATTGTCACAAGTTCAAGAACATCTTGCACGGTGATCATAGAGTGTGAGACACGGTCTCAAAGAAACAAGAAAAGTACAAAACTTCATGTAGTCAGCTTTCTAGTTGCTGCGCAGAAAGAACCCAAACAAAAGCGGCTTGTGGAGGAATGGGTTTATTTGGCTTACGGACTCGAGGGGAGACTCCATCCTGGCAGGGAAAACGATGGAATGAGCAGAGGGTGGACATCACCTCCACCACAGCACTGGAAATAGCAGCAGGAAGGCGTGCCAAATACTGGCAAGGGGAAGCTGGCTTATAACCCCCATAAACCCACCCCCAACAACACAGCTTCATCGATGTTGTAAAACCCAAACTGCCATCAGCTGAGGATCGATCTATCAGAACACATTCATTTGTTTGTGGGGGACACCTGGGTCAAACCATGACACTTCACAACTTTGAAAACATCTGGGACTCAATTAAAAGACCACACCTATGAATCTTTCATGTAAAGGGAGTAGCTGAAATGCCCAGTAGAGACATAAAGAATGTTCTAGTCCCTGAAAATATCTGTCACTTGAGACTGTTATCCCCAGCATTATCTTCCTTAAATTCATGGATAAATAAAGAGTTCATGATAAGTGGAAACTGACACACTGCAGCAGACAACGGAAGGAATCCTGCAGGTAGAGCTGAAGAAACTCAAAATCCCAAGAGACTGGCAAAGAATAAATTCTATGATAACGCACAGATTGAAGACTAAGAAAGAATCAAGTAATATGAACAGGTTCCACCAATAAACCTCTTCGATGAATAAAATGCTCAAATCAGGGACTCAAGACATGACTCAGTGTATCCAAGCACTTAATGCACAAGGTGACAACCTGAGTTTGAATCCCTAGATTCCAAGAAAAGCCAGACAAGGCCGCACTCATCTGACACCCTCGCATGCCTTCAGTGAGTGGGAAGAGACTTCTCCAAAGCAAAGGAGCCTGAGGTGTCAAGCAGAAAACCTCCCCTTTCTCTGACGAGGTGAAAGCCAAGGACTGAGAGCCCCAGGCCCACTCACACACACATGAACACATGATTACAAACACATCATCCACTTACTATGATGAGAAGGGGACTCAAATCAGTGAGAAAATCTCTAAGTTGTAGGATTTAGCACGTAACTCTCAATAGTAACTCTAAATAAAAAAATGGTATTAACTCTCCACTTAAACTTAAAACTTTCTCAATATAAATTATCTATTTTTTTCTCTTCTCATAAACTGAAACTGCTCAGGCTGGCGAGATGGCTCAGCAGTTAAGGCACTTGCCTCCAGTGCCTAAAGCCTTGGGTTCAATTCCCCAGGTCCCACGTAAGCCAGACCCACACGGTGGTGGCCCTGGTGCATTCTCTCTCTCTCTCTCTGTCTCTCTCTCTCTCATCTATCTATCTCTATCTCTCTGCTTGAAAATGAATAAATAAAATATTAAAAAACTGAAACTGCTCAATTCCCAGACCTGTCTCCTATTTACTGTTACCCATTATATCGCACCCAAGTGACTTATAAACCATCTACTCCAATAACCTTGCTTATCCTAACAAGGATGAGATCTATTGAATAAAAAAGGTGGCTGCATCATACAGTGAGTGTCCATCCAATACCAGCTCTGGCAGCTTGGAGCTCTGTCCAAAGGTGTCCCACTGTGTTCTGTGTGTTCTATCTCATAGGCATTCTGTAAAGAGCTTGCCAAGAAAAATCTTCATTGTCAGGGGAGGAGGAGAAGAATCATATCATGAGAAACTCATTGTTCCATGCAGCCATACTCTCTAATATAATAATTCTGATATTTATATGAAAAATATTAATTCCCTTGTTGTTGATGTCCACGTGACCAGGCAGAGTTTGGTGGGAGGTTAGAGGAAATGCTCTAACCAGTTTCTGGCTTCTGACCTGTCTTCTCCTAATTTTCTCAGAGTATAATACTAATCTGTCTAGGAATCAAGAAAGTCCAAAAAGATAAAGACACCATTCTGCCGGCGACCAGAACAATTCTTAGTCTCTGAAATGCCGGTATACTCATTCAGGACTATTAAACTTCCTTGTGTAAGTCATTATAC
Organism: Zapus hudsonius; assembly: GCA_004024765.1. Lineage (NCBI taxonomy): Eukaryota > Metazoa > Chordata > Mammalia > Rodentia > Dipodidae > Zapus > Zapus hudsonius. Next base: position 2,866 of record PVHP010042199.1, read on the forward strand.
CAGGTCCTGCTTTTTGAAATTCTGAATCATAAAATTTAAACATTTCCAAAAGCATGAAAACTGACTATTTTGTTTTACTACTTCCATCATTGAGACATTTATGATGATGATGGATGATTTTTATTCTCAGGAGAAGACACCCTGTGAAAACAGCAAGCCATCAAACAATCTGAGAAGAGTTACAGTGAGAAGCCCGTCTAGTCACAGTGAGGAGTCCCAGGATACTCAGAGTGTGGAAAGGCTGTAGAAGAGGTGGCCTTTCTCTGTGTGCCATCAGGATCTGTACGTCACCCTTGTCTTGATTCCTCTGCATCTTAACAGGAGACGAAACTATGCATCATATGGGGTCCCTCTGCTCTGCACGCTGACTCTCTTTGCATTCAGTCAAGGGGATAGAGTGACAGCAGACGAGAAGACAGAAAGACACACTGAGTTTTAGAGTGTCAATTCCTCCTCTCTCTCTTTGCTGTGATGACAGCTGTCACTGTCAGTGACACTGTACCTGATGTGATTCCTGGATGGAGGCTGTTGTCTGAGACCACAGCGACACCCCCAACCAAAGCTCTCAGTTCTGATAACTTCTACTTCACGAGTGGTGATAAGCTCTCTAACATATATTCTATTCTGGGCTTGAGGTACATACACCACCCCATGCAACTTTCCATATGTAGAGAACACGTGTATAATGGTATGTTGTCCCTTAAACATACTCCTCTCGGTCATTCATTCTCAGAGCATCCGTTTCCTACTAGGATTGAGGAATGCACAAAGAATGTAAACTTTCCAACCCAAGAAAAACAGCTGACTTGTGATCTCTAGAACTTTAGTTTTTGAAAGGATGTTGGTTCCTATATGCTTTCTAAGTTGAATATAAAGTGGTGGAGTTCTCACTATATCATCAAATATGAACAGTTGGCTAGTGAAGACTGGAGGAAAGTCCAGGAAGACTGAAACATCTTGATTCACAGACTTCAAATCTCCCAGTCAAGAATACCTGACCCTAGGGCTGGAGAGATGGCTCAGTGGTTAAAACACTTGCCTCCAGTGCCTAAGGCCCTGGGTTCAATTCCCTAGTACCCACATAAGCCAGACCCACAAGGTGGTGGCCGTGGCATACTGTCTCTCTCTCTCTCTCTCTCTGTCTTATCTAGGCTTGAAAATGAATAAATAAAATATTTTTTAAAAGAATATCTGACCCTAAAGTTGCAAACAGCGACTTCAATGTTTTTTGTTTCTGCAGGAACAGCCACAACTCCTGGGTTCATAAGTTCAAGATCATGGACTGAGTAAAACAAATAACACCTTGGAAAAAAGTTCTAGATAGAAATATTACCTTTTCTCCATTCTTCCTGGAGGTGGTGAGCTGATCTATGGCACAAGAAAGAGCCTCTGGAGTCAGCTGTCACTGTGAAACGCTTCACTGTCCTTGAGAGCTGACTGTGGGAACTGGTCTGAAGCCTCGTGCTTGAGGAAGGCTTATCAAATTGCCAGAGATGTCTGTGGTTTCCTGAATTTAGACCTGCTGACAAAGGGAGAGAGACAGAGAGAGAATATGAGAGAGAGAGAGAGAGAGAGAGAGAGAGAGAAACATTGATAGGGACCTTTGATTTTAATTAGGGTTGTTTTCATGGGCCTAGGTTGTAGGGGTCATTTATTGGAGCGTGGGCAACGTGTGAGGGTCTACACCACTCAAGAACATGACGCAACCACCTCCAGCAAACCATTAACTACCGAAAGATCCGCAGAGAATAGAAGGGCCTCAGGAGGCATTTTCCAATCAATGATGGAATGTTGCTGGATCCAGTATTGTGTAGGTTTTGTGCAGGTAATCATGGCTGCTGTGAGCTCATGGGTGTCATGTCCAGAAGTCAACATTTCACAGCACTCCTCCCCTTCCTCTAGCTCTTACATTCTTTCCATCTCCCCTTCTGCAGTGCTCCTTGAGCCTTGGAGGTGGGTGGTACAGTTGTCCATTTAGGTCTGAACACTCAACTGTCACTTATTCATCCTTTCATCGACACTCTACCCCCAACCCCACTTCATCCTTTCTACACACAGTACTCTGACCTGCAAATAATTTTCAAGACGTGAAATCATCCAATGGTGATTTTGTTGGTTTGGTTTGATGGATGGTTGTATTTTGATACCGTCATGTATCAATATGTATTTGAAACCATAATGAGATAAGAATCATAGATTAGCAAACTTCATAAGGTGACAATGAAATTAGTTTTATACACGACGATACAAAGAAGACTAAATTACAACTTAATTCACAGGGTGGCTTTACTATGTCTTTAATGTTATAAATTATTCATCATCCCATGTGGTTTCATTTTAGTAACTTTGTTTCCTAAACAAAACCATTTCATAATCTTTGCTCCCTGAGAAGTGTGTGAATTCCCAGACACCTTTGGTTGTGGTCATGTTTGCCTAAAAATATTTCTTAATATGCTATGAATGACAGAAAATGTGTGGATGTCACTATATATGATATCAGGTTAGAAATTGGTGGGATTCACTAACAAGTCATCAACACGTGAAACTACTACAGCTAGAAAAATTTTCCTCCAAATCTGAAGGTAAAAGGTCACTGTAAAAACTTTAGTAAGGGGCTAGAGGGATGGCTTGGTGGTTAAGTAAGTTGCTTGCCTGAAAATCCTAAGGACCATGGTTCAATTAACAGTACCCACATAAAGACAGATGCACAAAGAGGTTCATGCATCTGGAATTTCTTTGCAGTGGCTAGAGGCCCTGGCACACCCATATTACCCATATTCTCTCTCTCTCTCTCTCTCTCTCTCTCTCTCTCTCTCTCTCTCTCTCTCTCCTTGCAAATAAATAAATAAAACATTAAGAAAAACCTTCAGACTGATAATACATGGCTTTTAGATTTGTGTTGGTAAGAAATTCAGAAGTTGCTGAAAGCTGAATAAAAAGTAGGTTTAAAGCACACCAACCAAAGCTTAAAGAATTTTGCAACAGGTGATGGGTGGAAAGAATGAAAGAGCCATGGGGTGGGAGGCATTGACCCCCCCCATAACTGACTGCTGCTCTCACAACTCATTGCCCACAACTCCCTCAATGCCATGGGATGAATACCAGCAGTCCAACTATGGAGGGGTCTCAGTGGTGTGGGGACAGGGAGGGGGGAAATGATGATGCCAACACATGATGTATGCAAACCAAATTTCTACTGAATAAAAAATAAAATAAAATAAAGATGAACCTCTGGAGGGACAGATTAAAATTCAGTCTTTCAATTTTGTATATTTATTTATTTGACAGTGAGAGAGAATTGGACACATTGGGGTCTCTTGCTTGTGCAAATAAATCGCAGGTACATGTGTCACTGTGCATCTGACTTTACGTGGGTCCCAGGAAATCAAACCAAAGAATGCAGCCTTTGAAATCAAGCACCTTTAACCAATGAGCCATTTCTCAAGCATCAATCTGTCCATTTCAGTTAGACAGAAATTATAGGGAACAGAGAAACTTATCAAGAATAGAGCGTTAATTAAGTCCCCATCACTTATACTGAGCAAATAAAATCAGACCTTACTCGTAGGGCTTTTAAACTTCAACTGAAGGTGAGATTCATCAAAGAAGGGCACCATCCTGGACCCCAGAGTGAGTGCAGCTTTCATGGGCAGGGGTGAAGCCCTGAGTCTTGCCTCGCTCCATCCTCACGAGGAGGATTATGATCTTAACTATCGTGACATCAGGGGCCAAAGATGAGAAGTTAAGAGAATCTCCAAACTGATAGACATTATCTGTCAAAGCAAATATATCTGACCATACCAACTCTCCCTCTGCTTCCTGGCCTCCTGAAGAAGGCTGCCTTTATATTCTTCAATGTGATTATTGAAAGAACACAGCAGAAAATTGTATGATGATCCCACATCAAATGTCTACGGATCCAGAAATCCTGCTTCTGATTCTACTTACAGAGAATCATGTGTGTTCAAAAGCAAAGTCCTCATGAGTGACAAACCTCAGCTAGTGTTCCCAGAAGGAATAGAGAAATGGGCTTCAAAACTTTCCAAAAGAATATAATGTACCCAAGTGTGTCTGAACCCAGAATAATAACTCACGGATGTCTGAAGTCAACTACAGACAGGGAAGACAACCCCAGCAAGTATGGTGGTTGTGAGAATGTCTACCTGCAGCCAAGAGGATTCTAAGCGGTAGGACCGGAACTGCCATATCATCCCCATGTTTCTATGTTTCTATAATTATTTCTCCTAAGTAGTAGTTGGAGTTTTTCCAAAAATGTATATCCTCTGGTTTTTTTTTTTTTTCAAAAACAAGGAAATGTGGGCTAGAGAGATGGCTCAGCAATTAAAGAATCTTGCTTACTAAGCATGATGGCTTGGGCTTGATTTCCATAAGCCAGATAAAGTGGCACATGCCTCTGAAGTTCATTTACAGTGACAGGAGGTCCTGCCATGCCTGAGCACTCTCTCTCTCCTCTCTCTACCTCTACCTTACTCTATCTCAGTCTCAGTCTTTATCTCTCTCTCCCTCCCTGACTCTCTAAAATAAATAAATTTTAAAAGAGTACTATCACTTATTAGATTAGTTATTTTTGGTCTAAATAATCCTACTGAGTTTTCAGGTATGTGATTGTATCACACTTTATTATTAATGGTTCAACCTCCTCCATGATTGTTAGATTCTAATACTTTTTATTATCTTGCAATAAGCTTTACTTCTCATTCTCTGATCATGACTCTTCAACCAAGCTATTAAGTATTTGTGCAAGAATGCGTGTGGTACTTCAAGTCAATGATAGAGGGAGCCTTACCAAGAAATAGTCATCGAATATCCTGTTGTAGAGTGTTTGCTTCTGTGGTGGTTTGGATCAGATAAGTTGATGGCAGTTTGGGACAAGGAATCTTACGGGGGGGGGGAGTGTGTTATTGAGTGCATGCTTAGGGTTTTATTAGCAACCTCCCCTTTGACAGAACTTGGCTCGCTCTCTTGCTGCAGTTTTCTACCCGCTATGGCGGAGGTGATATCCAGCCTTTGCTCACACCATACTTTCTTGAGACTATAAGCCAAAATTAAAATTTCCTCCCATCTGCTGCTTGGTCCCAGCAATGAGAAGGGAAACACAAGATAAATTTGTGTTTTCCAGAGGAGTCAAGGTAGTTTCTGCTAGAAACCTGACTGCGGATGTTGTCCTCTTCAGACTAACTTGCAGGAAGAGTGTGGAAGGATTTGAAACCTTGACCTAATAGATACCTTGCAGTGCTGCATGTTAGAGTTTGATGGACCATTCTGGTCAGATTTGAAAGATCTAAATTCAGAAAGAACTGTGAGAGGAAGATGTGAGAGGAAGGACTGTGAGAGGAAGCACAATATCCTTCCAACTTCGAGCAGTGAGACTAACCACAGTCATCTGACCATGGAACAGCACTCAGCAGCTAAAGCAACTGTAAGCTGTCAGTGTGTGCTGTTTGGTTCGAAATTCTGCACATGAGATTAAAAATACACACAGAATTAAATTGCTGCATGACAGTATATATTACATTTTTGAAACGGAAAATAGATTACACAAGAATAGGTGAGTGACTGCAAGGGGCATGAAGACTGGAATGGAGGTGAATAAGAAGATGAAGAGAGACCCAAGGATTATGACATATAGTTCCATGTTTTCAGTAAAGAATGACAGAAATACCAAGGGCTTCCTCCATAAGAGGAGTGCATTCAAGAGAGTGGAACATGAATGCCATCTGCAGGATAGGGAGTTGTTGGACCATTGTGAAGAGTCTGGTGTGGCAACACACTGTGCTTATGTGATATGTCAGTAGGCTGGGTAATTGGTAGTCAGTAGGCTCTATAGCATTCTTGTTATTTTTTGTTCACTTGTACTGAATTCAGATTAAAGGTTTAAAATCTAGTGAAACACTGGTTTGTTATATAAACTATTTCAATCAAAATAACGAATCAGTCCTTGGAGCAGGGAATCATGGATAGCCGAGTATTCAGCCAGGTTCTCCTGGCCCTAGTATATTGTTACTGAGGGGTGCCATGCCTCTGGATCGTCTCCCCCACCACGGCTCTCACAATCTTTCCGCCCCTTCTTCCGCTCAGTTCCCTGAGTCGTGGTGGGTGAAACAGCTTCTTTTTGATCATTGCTATTGTGTTTGTGTTTGAATCTATGTCATTCCTGTCTCCTCTGATCTTTCTTGCTTATTCTCCTCTACTCGCTTTGATTCTGTTTTCATTCTTCTTTTTTACCTCTTTGAGATATCAAAATATACTTTCATTTGAAATCTTTCTGATTATTTTTGTTGGTGTTGATGGTTATGAATGTCCCGCTTTGTGTGTGTGTGTTGCAGTATCTTACAGCTATTGATGTTTTGTGAAGCCAACATTCTCAAGCATCTTCCTGGCTCAGGGTAGGTTCACTTAAGCCTCATCTACAGTAGTTTTCCTGTGTTCATACACCGTGGAACCCTTACAACCTATGGACAGAATTCTAAAGATGGACCAGCATCAGGTTCCCATTTTATCCATATGCCTCCTAATATGCACATGGTTGGTCATACCTTGAACCTGCTGACCTCAAAGACAAGCACAGCCTTGAGGCTGGATGAAAAGCAACGTAAATATGTGACTCCCATTGCTCACATGAATTTGTGTCCAAATAATAATACTATGATACCTAAGGGATGCCGGCTGAAATAGTTATCAAATAGACTGGACTCCTGTGTATTTACCTGGTACTATGGTTGTTGAAGGTGTTCAGTCTGGGGACAGACAAGGGATTTTTCCCGTGTAAGGCTTCACCTGGCAAGTACTAATGTGCAGGAGAATCTCCTCTACTTATTCCTCAATTCAGCCCCAGTAAATGAGAACTTGAACTCTCCTATGCTGCCCACAAATGTAGTAGCATTGTGAAGGCATTTGTGAAGTTTTATATACTGAGGGTGATGCTTTGTTGGGTCATACCTGAGTCTCACAGCTTTATGAACCTTCAGTCTCAGGTGTGTCCCCAGATGGCATTCAAGCTGGGGGAATTGTGGGTCACACATGAACCTGTTTCATGTGACAAAATTCTCTGCCTAGTCCACAGAAGTTCTAGGGCTCCATTTGTAAGGGTTGGCTTAGTCCCAGCTGTGCCACCTGAGGATAAAGTTTAGGCAGGGAAGAGAGATCCTTGGCCACCAAAGCTAATGTTAGACTGGATGCTTGAGTATCACAGGGAAGCACCTGCAAATTCTCAGAGAGAATATTTGCCCATATTGAGTTGGCATTGATGGAGCCCCTTAATCAAGTCTGTGCAGTGTCCAGGTCTCTGTTTGATGCTGTGGCGGGTATCACAGCACTGTCTCCAGCTCTGACCTGTGTTCAGAGCTTCTGCTGTCTACCAGTGCAGGATCCCACTTGTCATTCCGTGGCTTAGTTGGGGAGTTGCAGTGTGCATCAACTCCCTGTTCATCCATGGAGCTGGGAGAACAGAGTCTTGAAACAGCAGTGAGCCTACAAAAGGAAGAACTCTCAAGATGCAGTCGCGGTGGACAGATCATTTATTGTATGTAGAAAGGTCATTTATATAGAGGAGAAGCCAGAAGAACAATCAAAGGCAGGGGCATCAGCAAGGGGACTGGTAGGGGCAGGGTGGTCTGGAGGTCTCGTGAATGGATTGGCAGGGGCCAGTAACCTGTGGATGCCTAGTTTGCATAGATAAATTGAGGGGGCTTTTGACGTGATTCTAGACATGTATAGGATGGTGATGGCTGCAGACGAACTGTAACCTTTAGACTTTTATTGTCCAGGTTTTTTATTACAGCTGGGGTGAGTTTAGGCCTTGAATAGTCAGCTTATCTCAGGGCTCCCTGTGGCCTGCCTGGAGGGCTGGAGGGTCCAGGATGTGCTTGAGATTATCAGGGTCTCAGGCCCGCCTCAACTTCCTTCTTCTTCCAACAGAAGAAGAGAGTGGGATGCCTACTGGTCTCAGCAAATAATCCTATATCCTCTTATCAAGGTCCCACACCACTGTGACAGGCTTGGCAATGAGCTCTCAGACAAAGTTCTCTTAGGTTTTCATGTCTTGTTCACAAAGATGAAGTCTGGCTCCTCCCTTCCTCTGCTATTGGAGTGAGACTTTTCCATCTAGCTAATGCACTTTCATTATTTCTGTGCATACTGGCTTGGAGGAAGAGGTCAGGAGAGCTCAGTCCAACACTGAGTTTCACATGATAGGTCTAGTATTGGGTTTCGAATCTGTCTGAGATTTAATTCCCTGTCTCCCTCCTAAACTAGAGGCTTCTCTCCAGCCTCTGCTGCTTGGAGTTTCAGTTGGGTAACACGGCAACTTATTCCTTTCTCTTTTTCATTGTGCCTTATATATTAATAATGCCACAATCAAGAAAACTTGCATTTCATCCTGTTTCTTCAGCTGTTGTGAAAATAGGTTGGCATGTCTGGAGCTCTTCACCTTTCTGTGACTGTGGGAACACAATGGCCCTATCAGTTTCCCCTCAAACGCATGTGGTGAGCAGGAGGAAGTCAACCTATCCATGCTTGAGAGAATTACAATAGTTATGCCAGGACTGAATTAAAAATGGATTGATATAAATGTTCAGTCATTTAAGAGACAAGCCATAGAGACTGGAAATCAAAGATCTACGTTTTGAACAGGGCTGAGTTTGTCAGAGATCACAGGTCTGAAATGCATGAGGCCCTGTTTCCATACCCAGCACCAAAGAAAGTAAATGAATAAAATAAAAAGCATCAAAAACAAAACAGTTGCATATCGGTTAAACATAAATCCATCTTGTTTATTTTTATTTAAGTATGCATTCTGTAACATAACATTTTAAATAGTGTCTTATATTGTGTTTAGATTAAAAAGACCTCACTTCCTGTCGCTTCTCACCATAGCCATCCTGGTTTCTGTACCTCAAACTTGCCCATTGCCTAGAAATTTGAAGAGAGAAAAATTCAGGGACTGTTCAAAGGCACTGGACCTATCTGTGTCCAAAACAGGTTAGTAAATCACTGGATTCTCAGAAGGTGGTGCTTAAAATTAGCTGTTTCTAATCAGTGAAGACATATGCCTTAACTTTGTGAAATATTAGGAAAACCATTCTTTTGTGATGTGGGGGGAGGAAGGGGAAGTTTTTCACTTAAGCACTTGAATATGAATGCAATTTGTACGACACAAGATTATTATAAACCAAAAAATGGAAACGGTTGCATATATGTTAGAGACTAACCCACTTATCTTTATTTTCATTTAAATATGCATGGTACCACATAGCAATTCAAATACTGTCTTATAATGTGTTTAAATAAATAATACCTCACTTCCTGTCCCATCACACAAAACCTTTTCTAGTTTCTGTACCTATAAATCCGCAATTGACTCCTATGTAAATACACAGGTGTAACAATTAAAGGATTGCTTCTCCTCATGAGACTTAGAAAGAAGTACCTGGATTTTTGCACTTGGGTTACCTCACTTAACACAGAATTTTCCAGTTACATTAATTTTTTCTGAAAGCTTTATAATTTCATTTTTCTCTGTGGCTGAATAAAATTCTATTCTATTGTAAGCCTTATTTTTATTGCCTATTCATGTGCATTTGGGTCCAGCCTGATTCCATTGACTTTCTGTGGAGAAAAAGAGCAGCAATAAACACAAATGTGTGGAAGAAGAAGACAGTGTTTGGGGTTTATGACTAGGAATGGTACAGCTAGGTCACATGGTACAGCTAGAACAAATACAACTTTGAAATTTATTTGAGGAACCTGAATTCTAATATTCATGGTAGCTGCCACAGGTTAGACTCCAACCAACAGTGAATAGTGGTTTCCTTTTCCCCACATCCTCACCAGTATTTGTTTTCATTGAATGTATGGTAAAATCAACTCTCCTAATAGATCTAAGTTGTATTTCTCTAATGCCTGAAGATATTAAACACTTCAAATAATCATTGTATTTCTCCTTTTAAAGACGTGTTCTTTGGTGTGATTTTTAATTGGCAGGATATTTTTGTGTTTAATTTTTTTAGTTTTTTCATATTTATTGTCAATGAACGTTGCATGGTCAAGTCTTATGACAAAACCCCCTAAATATTTTATCCACTCCAGATTTTAACCATTTTTCTGTAGTATGGCTGGGGATTTTCTCCCATGCTTTAGCTGTCTGTTTATTCTACTGATGGTTTCATTTGTTTTGCAGAAGCTTTTTAAAATATTTTCATGTAATTCAATATATCAATTCATGAGGATATTTCCTATGTAATTTGTTTTCCATTCAAAAATTCTAACCTATTAGCATGTGCTCTATGAGATTTCTCTATGCATTTCTTTAGCACAATTTTCATTTCTGATTTTAAAATAGGGTCTTGCATGCAGTTTACATTGATTTTAATGTATAGTGAAAGATATAGATCTACTTTCATTTTTCTAAATGTGGAAATCCAGTTTGAAGCCTATGTATTGACCTGTTTCCTTTCATCTGTGCATATCATTATCTCTTAATTGTACTTCAATTGAAATTAATAATGCAGCTTCTCAATTTATACATCATTCTAGGTTCTGGAGAAATGGCTCAGTGGTTAAATGTGCTTGCTTGCAAAGCTTGATGGCCTAGGTCCCTGTACCCAGTAACCACATACAGCCAGATATACAAAGTGGCACATGTGTCTAGAACTCATTTACAGTGACAGGAGGCTGTTGCATGTACACACTCATCTCTGTCTGCCTCTATCTCTTGTTCTCTCTCTCTAAAATAAATATAAAATATTTTAAAATAAATGAATACTATTCTAAAGTTGGTGTAAGTAAAATATGTGTAACACAAGGAATAAGGTATAGGACCTCCTGGTAATAATACAAATTTGAAAGAGGCAATGTTTTAAGAAACTGAGTCTATCATGGCCCTCTATCTCGTGGAACATTCCAGCAATCCCATTGAGGAGGGCTGTCAGTGGAAGAGGGGCAGGGAGGAGGGAAATGGGAGTAACAACACAAGACTTGTACATAAAGAGTTGCTACTTATTAATAATAAAAAGTAAAATTAAAATTGGAAAATAAAGCAAAGCAAAGAAGAAGAAACTGAGTCTAGTTGACTCACTGGAAACCCCATGGGAGAAGAGACAGGTTCCCCAGGAAGAGGGAATAGAAGTAAAGACTTAGGAAAGAAGGAAAGGGATGCTCCTGAGACAGTAACAAAGGTATTGTGAGCAGGAGCCACAAGAAATGAGTCCACCTCCCACTTTAAATATGCATGGATGAGATGTATATGTTTATGAAAAGCTAACTTCATGCTTGCTAATGTTGAAAATGGTGGCAACTGTAAAGGCGATGACTCCGATGTGTCCAATGTAAATTTAGCAAAGAAATGCCTTAACGGAATGTGTGACAGTTTTCGTTTACTAATTTATTTAAGAAAGATTTTTAAAGTATTGAAATTTCTAAGGTTTCCATGAAAAAATCCTGGAATGATGAAACAAGTGGTTTAATTCTTATAATGAGAAATAAGATGTAAAAGGGGGAATTAATGAAAATATAACATCCACTTATAAAGATCATTCAGTAAACCGGCTTCCCTGCACAGTTCTGAGCCTTATGGTGACAGAGAGATGTGTTTCCTAGTTGGAGCCTTCTTGGACTTCACTTATTACAAAGATTCACAGCAACTTGGGACTGGATGAAAGTGCTGAGCAAGGCCAGAAATGATGCAGAGAGGGTTTGTTTAACAAGTCCTGTCTAGCATAGGGTCTACAGAAACAAATACTCTCACAGTTGAATTCCAGATAATGACTAAGTGAATAATTATGAAACCCCCCCCACACTGGCAAGGGCAGAGTTGGTCCAAAACCACATCTGCTTGATACAAGCACAAGCTCAGCATCTGGATGAGACAGTTTCCAGCTCTCTGTTTCCCGAAGGACCCCTGTCTCCACTTTCTCCCTCCTCAGGAGTGTCCTGCATGGCTCTCTGCAGAATCAGCTTGAGGGTCCTCCGCTGGGATCTGCGATGCCTGAAGGAGCCAACGAAGAAGTAGATGATGGGGTTGGCGCAGCTGTTAACACAGGACAGGAACACTGGCAACATATAAACACTACAATAGATGTCAAAATCAAAATCAGTCCATTTATGGAGGAGGGAAAGGATCCCCAATGGGAGACCAAACAGCAGGAAGACCAGCACTGTGAGCACGAGGGTCACAAACAGCCTGGTCACCGACCTGC
>PVHP010042200.1:0-15080 GCA_004024765.1 Zapus hudsonius
AAAAAAAAAGAGGTTCATGAAAGTAATATGGGGATTAAATCAAGAAGCATGTTAATGGGAGGGGATGGGAATGAGAGGAAAACTGGGGGAATAAAATCAAAATGCATTATATACATGCATGAAAATGTCAAAAATAGAAAAAATATTACAAATTTTCAAAATCTAAGTTCAATTTATAAGCATGTTAGGTATCACACTGAAAAAATACATCTGTATCTTTGGTGTACTTGTTATATTAATAACTAGCTTTACACCTATTTCCTGTCTTCCTACACATTCTGAAGTGAAAATGATTTTCTAAAATATTAGCAGCCTAATCTGCACCACTGTGTCTGTTCCATAGTAAGGTAAATGCATAGTATCCTGACATGAGAGACCACTTCATCTTCCCAGGCGATGTTCCTGGTATGAGTTATCTTTAATTTGTCCATACATCTCCTCTCCTTTTCCCCCAGAAGACTTTGCAAAATGCTATTTACTTTCATGTAAGCATGATTATAGAAATTATTAACTCAAGAATGGATGGGTATGCATTTTCCTACCAAAACCTAAGGATTCAATCACAAAGTAACAATGTGATTTAATGTTAGTGTATCCATATTCATTACAAATTATTGTCATTGATATGACAACCAGTGGAATGGATTTTCATAATTTTGAAAATGTGAATTTTAAGTCTGTATAGAATTTATTTAATCAAAATTAGAAACTGAACATGATAGCTACAAGGGAACTAAGCAGATGTATAACACAGCTTTCACTTCTGTCAGCTTCTAGCAATTCTTTAACAGCGGGCTGGAAGTTTTACTGTCAGATGACTCAAATAAATACTTGCAGGATTTTTCTTTCTCATCTCACTTGCATAAATGAGTAGGATGGCTATTCTTTCTACAAACAGGTTTTTATTATTATGTCATGTCTTCTTAATATGTAAACAGTATTAGTATCACATAGCTTCCCTTCTAAAGTTGAAATTCTTCCCAGGTTAGTAGCATCTATGTAGGGCCCATTTGGAGAAAAAGAGAATTATTTCATAGCAAATAAGGTTACATACTTTCCACTAAGCCACAGCAAATGAACTTCTCATGCCTTAAGTTAAATGGGACCTGTTTTATCCTGCAACATGGTTAGTGGTTAGCCCCACTCAGCTCATAGACTTCCTTTGCAGACAATGGTGCCTCCATACCTAAGATAGAAAACTAAATCCTTGGCATAATTGTCCCTTATAAAAACGTTCCCATTCTCACCTGGACTTCCTTCTTCTACTCAATGTTGCAATCAGCTTTCTAGTTGCTACAAAGAAAGAACCCAAGCAAAAGTGGCTTGTGGAGGAATGGGTTTATTTGGCTTATGGACTCAAGGGGAGACTTAATCATGGCAGAGAAAACTATGGCATGAGCAGAAGGGTGGACATCACCTCCACCACAGTACTGCAAACAATGACAAGAAGGTGTGCCAAACACTGGAAAGGGGAAGCTGGTTTATAATCCCATAAACCCGCCCCCAACAACACAGCTCCAGGGAGGGTCTAATATCCAAACTGCCATCAGCTGGGGATTGATCATTCCGAACACATTCACTTGTTTGTAGGGGAAACCTGGATCAAACCATGACATTCAATTTAAGAAAGGGCTCAAAATTAAGGGATTAAAACATCCCAAACTCAGTGCTATACAGCAATCCTCCAACTATGAGGCTGCTGTGTTTAGTCTTGTATTAGTTACTTAACTCATAGCTGTGACCAAATATCTGACAAGAAGTAACTTAAGGAATGAAAGGTTTATTTCAGCTTAGAGCTCCAGGGATAGAGTCCAGCATGGAGGGAAAGGCATGACAGCAGGAACAGGAACCTCGCTGATCATATTAGATCAACAGTCAGGCAGCGGAAATCAAACAGGAAGCAGAACCAATCTATAGAGTCTCAAGTGACCCACTTCCCCCAGCAAAGCTTCAGCTTCTAATAGTTCCACAGCTATCTCCAACAGTACCAGCATGTGTTCAGACACATGAGTCTATGGGAAACATTTTATATTCAAACCACAACAGAACTATAACATATACACTTGAAGGACCATCTGTAAATATCATTATCTCCTATAAACCATGAAGGCCTCATATTTGGTCTTCCCTGATGACCAGTACACTAGCTTTGTTCAAGATTGCCCTCTCATGGAAAATATTCAGAATCCCTTTCATATTCATTCCCAGGGTTCTTGCTTAATGTATACTAACATAATCAGCTATTGTTTCCAGGTAACCATAGAGGTATGTCAGAACCTGTAGAGTCCATCAATAGGTAACTGAATCACTGACATCCTTTTCAGCTTGGTGACTTTAGTCTTAATTCTACACTACCAAAACCATGCCTTCAGAAGGATGGTAAAACAGTAGCTTTCTTAGAAGTAGCTCATCAAATTATAAAAATGAGAATTGAATTTTATCTTCATGGTCACTGATCCACTACAGATTTAGAGAACCACAGAAGCAACAGGACTGGATTCTGTGTCTCTTAGATGCATTTAACAACACAGGATGAAGTACTTGTAAGGATTCACACTCCCGGATAGCTTGTTACTTATGTTAGTGATGCTGAGTTTCATTGGGAAAATATTTTCACATTTCTCTATTCTCCACTAGCATTCTTTTTAAGTTGAATAGTTTAAGGATTATAAAATATTTCCTGTGCATTAAAAAGCAGTTTGCTTTAAAAAGAAATGCAGAAACAAAGAAAAATGAATAAAATAGGAGGACCTTTAGATGGATAGAGAAAGTAACTCATAAGATTTAAAAAATATTTGAAACCTTCTAAGAAAACACCCACAAAAATTTGAACAAGCCTCTGCATGTAATGCTGGCTTTCTCTCTGCTCAGAGTCCCTAGTAATGGAACCACATAATTGTGTCTTCACTGGGATGTAAAGCATTGTGACATGCATAGCAAGTATGAATGGCTAATATCCTCTGAAAACATGTTTCAGCTCAACATAGAATATGAATGTCTTTCCACCTCATGTACTTATAAGCCAGAATTATATGATTAAATCAGAGGGTCCTTTCCAATGCCTGTCCTGGGAAAAGACGACTATGGTGTCTTCAGGAAGAATTGGAGAACACCTGTTCTCCATTCTTTATATGTCAGTATCCTTTCAAATGCTGACATCTCACTGACAGGTTCCTGTTCCACTTCCTTTCCTGTGTATTGTTCATCATTGTACTTTCTCAGTTTCTCCATTACACATGCTACTGTGAGATTCTAAGTAGAAAGCAGTGGCCTGATGAGAAATTGGCCACTTTGTCATGTGGAGCAAGCATACTGTCATCCAGGTTGGCTCCATTGATCCCAAATGTGGTTACATGGATTCCTTGGGGAGTTGCAGTCTGTGTGGACAGAGTCTTGGGATTGCAGTGAGCCAACGAAAGGAAGAACTCTCAAGAGGCAATTTCAGTGAACAGCTAATTTATTATGCAGAAAAAGGTTGTTTTTATAGAAGAAAAACCAAAGGCGGGAGCATAAGCAGCAAGGGGATTGGTAAGGGCAGGGTAGTCTGTGGATGTCTCATGAAGGGATTGGCAGGGGCCAGTAACCTGTTGATGCCCAGCTTGCATAGATAAATTGAGGGGACTCTCAGCTCCAAGTGGTGGAAATTACATGTTTTTAGGCATGTAATGGATGGCAGTGGCTGTAAAGGAGCTGTGACCTTTAAACCTTTTATTGCTGGGGCTAGTTGGCTGAGGTATGTGAGCTCTAGTAAACTCAGGCCTTAAGATGTCTGAGCTTATCAGGGTTTGTTCAGGCCTACCAGGGGCTGGAGTTTTTAGGATTAACAAAGGAGACTTCGGTGGCCAAACTCCTACCAGTCTCAAGTCAGATAAGAGATTACTGGTTTCAGGCCAGCCTCAACTTTCCTTTAACCCTATGCTCTCTGTGCCTCTCAGCAGGGTCCCACACTCAACCTTGTAGATGAGCTTCTGGATTGTCAGAAGACAATCCTGCTGCCAGTCACAAGGTCATCCTGAATGTTCTCAAGTACCCCATACCTTTTCATTATGAATCAGTTTATATCAACTTGTGTGACTACGATAGACCCTTTTCCACTCATTCCAATAATGAAATTCATTTAAGGGTATTGTTTAAGTGAATTTAACAAAATTTTAACTTTAATTTGTCACTTATTTTACTTTATTCAAGCAGGTTTTTTTCAAAATTCTTCTCTAGTCCTACTTTTAGATAATTTTTCTGTGTTTGATGGATCGTGTATGATTCTCTTTTTTACTGCACCCCCCCCAAATCATCCTACGTCTTTTTCAAAATGTTTTAAATCTGTTGTTGCCCATGATTTATTCCCCTATACTCTTGCATTAATTTTTTTCTAATTTACCTCATTGTATTAGTCAGGGTTCTCTAAAGGAACAGAACAAACAGAATGAATTGTAGTAAAAAGGGGGATTTATTGGATTAGCTCTTGGCACTCCTACAATAGCAGTCCACAAGCCCAAGAGTCAAGGAACCGTTTTCTGCCCAGTCCACTTGGTTGGATGCCTCAGCAGTCCCAATCCAGCACTGAAGGCCTGAAGGCTTCCTCGGGAGCTGCTACTCTTCAGTTCAGACTGGAAGGCTGAGGAAGCTTCATTCCAATGCCACCAAAGAGATGCACGACAAGCACCAGCAGCCAGGTGGGCTGGCAGAGGAGGAGAAAGATTTCCTTCCCCTTTATATAGCCTTAGAGAGGGGTCTTCCAACCCTTTTTCAGATTGAGTCTCTGGAATTTTTTTCCTCCACTGACTTTCCAGGAAGGGATGCTCATTTAGAGCTCCCATGAGCCTCCTTATATCCTGCCCGCTACTGAGAGAGCTGCCTTTCTGTAAACCACCTCAGAAACCCATGAAAGATTACCAAACAGGTCAAATTAACAACCAAACTTAACCATCACACTCATTTTCTAAAATCCCTTATTTTTATTATAATTCTTTTTGATTACTCTTCCTAAATTCCTATAGTTGCAAAACCTTGCATTGCCTTTCCGTTTCATTGTCCAGGATAGACACACATATTACATGGCAGACAGTAACAGTCTGCCCTCTCCTTGCTCACTAACTAATAGATTACATGCCCTTTCTAAGGAGAACATTGCTGTTGAGCTCAGGAGCTCCTATCATTTTTCCATGTAATCTTGGTCATATAATATGCTAAGTGGATACTGTAGGAACCCTTCTTCAGGGGCGAGAATAGGTGATGGGTCTCTGTATTCCATGAGCCTGGGCACAGGTAGAAGAATCTAGAAAATATACCTTAGATCCCAGTAACAATTGTTTGGGATGGGGCCTGAATGAGTTATTTTATTCTCCCCTAAATATACTGCCTGGACCAACATGGTTATCTATCCACATTCAAAGCCATTGATTACATTCTTTCTCATACATTGTGATATCTTAATCTACATTCTCGTCTCCCTTTCTAAATTGTACACCATTAATATTTCTTTGACCATGTCTATAACAAGAAGTGCTCTCAGAACTCACTTAGTTAAAATTCATCGAATTTTAAGAGGTCATTTATTTTAGACTAAGTTGCACAGAGGAAATGGGAGTCAATGATCTCTACTGTTCGGCTTTCAGACTAGGAAGATGAATTTCCAGAATCTGCCTGTTTCTGTGACTTCACAGGTAGACTTGATTTTCAAAACTGCCCTTTCCTTTTCTCTCTGCAGAAGAAAGAATGTAGCTTGTCAAATGGAGATATCACTATGTCTAGGCAAACACGCATGGGCTTGTAAATTTTGGGATTGTCATAGATGGCCTGGCCTTTCTCCACTGTGATCACACAGATCCACTGCTCTCCCAACAAACCTCAGGCGATAGACCTTAAAAGTCATCACATAGTACTGATCATTCTATATCAACTTGAGCTCGCTCACACCAGGATACCTTAACCACTGAACTGTCTTAAAACCATCCATTTTGTTCATTGAAGAACAGATTTTGACTTGGGTAAATATTGAATTCTCATTACCTATTCTGTTTTACTACCAGTGGAAAGTATATGTTGTGCTTTGAATGCAAATGTAAAATGTCCCCACAGACTTGTGTGTTTGAGCACTTGGTTCTCCAGCTGTTGGCATTATTTGTAAAATTGTGTAAACTTGAGGAGCTGGAGCCTCACTGGTGGAAGTGAGTCAGTGGGGGCAAGTCTTGAAGTTTTATAGCCAGGTTTACTTCCTGTTCCACTCTGCTTTCTGATCCACCCAGATGTGAACAGGACACTACAGCAGCTTCCACAACCCTAGCTTTCCTGCCACAGTGGACAGTACCCTCAATCCATATGCATAATAAAACCCTTTCTATTAAATTGTTTTTTTGTCAGGTGTTTGGTCAAGAAACAAGAAAAGTAAATAATAAAATAGGTGATAATGTTAGACATCTTTCTGTGGATTGCCCCCGCACCTTAAAAAAATTTTCAATCACTTTCCAGTGACTCCCATTTCTGACCTAAACATAGAATTTTCCAAGTAAAACCATTGATACTATTCCAGACTTGAACCCAGAAGGAGTCCTCGGGGATGAATTGGTTTTTAGTCAGCCTGGGAAATTACAATAGGCAAACAGGTTGTGGGGCTCTAAATAGCCTTTCTGTCTTCTCACACTAGAGTGAGTCAACCTGAATCAAGTTATTTAGCCTGTTTTCTTTTCTCACAAATGAGGTCAATAAAATGGGAATTAGATTAAATTGTTGGTATAGGTTTCACCAATTCTAAAATTCTGTGCTCAGATTTTCTAACTTAAACTTAATAATCTCCCCACCCTCATAAACTTATTTTAAGGAAATAACCTTATATACATCCAAATATTCATACACAAAGGTAAAGTAACTTGAGTGAGAAACCCAGAAAAGGCTAAATATATGTTATGAATAAGTTATGCCAAATATGTTCTGAGGCGCCCACATAGTAGAATGTGACACAATAATGAACAAGTGAAAGAATGCATAAAGTTATAGTGTGCTTACTTTGCATGTTATTCACTAAATAAAAAGGCAACATTCATAATTATTCAGGATTTAAAATATGTTGAATATATCAAGGTACTATTACTGGTTATATCTAATGATTTAAATATGAGTGCTTTTAATGTTTTTTTTATAAATCCTATCTATATTTTTCAACTAATCTGCAATAGGCACATAATGCTGTCTTTTGTGAGAAAATGGGTAGGTATAGTTTTTCTATTATTACATTTAAAAGTCAAGTATGTTTTTAAAATTTATCTCTGTGTGTATGCATGTATGGGCACATGTATGCCATGGTGTGTGCATGTAGGTCAGGGGACCAACTAAAGGTGTCTGTGCAGCTCTTCTACTTCTCCTTTAAAAATGGGTCTCTTGTCACTTCAAAGGAATACCAGTCTAGCTGGTGCACAAGCTTTGGGTTCTAATGGCTCCACCCCCTGCTGTCATAGGCATATGATCACAGATGCATGTTTCACTTTGTACCTGGCTTTATGTGGATGCTGGGAAAGACCAAACAAGCACCTTTAATTGCCTAGCCAACTACCCAGTTCCTAAGCACGCTTATTTTTGTTGTTGTTGTTGTTACCAAGAATAAAAACAGAATATAACTACGAAATTATAATTTTATATAAAATTAGAAGTTTGGAAGTCAATTCCATTAAATAAGTAGGATCACTCTGTTCAAGGTTATTAGGGTATCTATCCATCAATTTTATCATATGAATTTAAAAACAGCATTTTTCTATGACCTGTCTTAGGAACAAAATGATTTTTTAAAAAATATTTTATTTATTTTCAAGTAGAGAGAGATAGTAGAGAGACAGAGAGAATGAGTGCACCAGCACCTCCAGCTGCTGCAAAGGAACTCTAGATGCAAATATCACTTTGTAAGTACTGGGGAATCAAACCTGGGTTGTTGGGCTATTCAGGCAAGTGCCTTAACCACTTAGCCATCTCTCCAGCCTCAAAATAAATTCTTATTTATTATTGCATTCGTGTAATTAAAGAGCATGCATTTTTAAAGTATATATTAAGGGTAGAATAGAATATCTTTCAATTGCTAGAAATTGACATGGCTAGCCACAGCTTCATAAGAAGTCATGATGAATGGCATCAATTAGATGCTAATGTACAAATAGTATTTTCAGATCAGCTGCTCAAAGTGTCCCAAGAAAATATGTGCCTGCAAAAACAGTTCAGTAGATCACAATCTTTTTGTGTTGTTAACAAGTTTCTTACCATAAACCAGTGCCCTAACAATGAAGAGATTGTGGCATTCAAGAAGAAAGAAGTTTTAAAATGAGACCTGAAAAATGGCATTTGCAGGGGTTGAATTGTGTTGCCTTGTTTTACTTTCATTAACTTTGGCAGCCAGTGTTTTTGTAACTGTACAACTTAATTTGAGCTTGTGACCTCTGAGCTCATGGCACTACATTGAGTTTATGGGGAATTAGCTTCCCTCCCCTCCGAGAGAGCAGTGAAGCAAATCACCTCCTAAGCTCCTTCCCATCTCTGTGGAACAAGAGCTTTGCAAATAGACTTCCTAATGGTCACCTATATTACAAAATCTGTCTCTGCCCAAGCAGTTGGGTTTTTCATGTATACTTAAGTTGATCACACAGCATAGGTTATGTTAAAAGTCTGTCCACTTAGAGAGTAAAGCTAATTGTAACATTTACAAGAGGGAATTTTAAACAATGTTCTTAAACCAAATACACTGACATCATGTTTCCTAACTCTTGAGAGATCTGACAAAGAACAAATGCTTGCCAATAATACTCAATGCTCTAGTAGCATCATATATTCAGTAGATGAATGATAAGCTCTTTAAATTCATAAAATGAAGAACAATTAGATACATGGGATGGCCACCAATCAGTAGGAGAAAAGAAGGCACAAGGCAGAAACTCCCTGCAAAATGGATTCAGTCGCAGAGCCTCTATTCAGTCAGCTACACATGAGAAAAGTTATGAATTATTCACATTGTGGTGCTATTAGTCCTCCCTTCATCCGCTGCTCAAAGCAGATTATCTGGCACTAATTTTCCAGTGTAGCTGCTCTTGCCTTTTTGCCTATCCTGCCCCACACACTTTCTAGGATTGCATCCTCATGAGTCAACACACTGGAGGTGTTCAGGGCTGTAGCAGAGCCAGAGCGATTTTGATAATGATAATCTCAGCTGATCTGATTGGTTGTAGGGATTTTCTTCTCTTTCTGTTTGTAATGCTGGAGGAATCTCACACTTCATAATTTAAGAACATTCATTCAATTCTTTCAGGAAGCTTCTGGCAATGAAAGTCATGAGTTTTGATTTTTGTTGTTCATTTTTGTTGCTTTCTCCTGCTACTATTTTAACCCCTGCCGCTCCCTTGCCTCATAGTCACCAAAGAGATTTTGGTGCTGGTTTTTTTTACACTATTGTTTTAGTGTCTGGTAATTTCCTAAATGAGATGAGTGTGGTGGAAAGCAGATAGATCAAGGTGACCTTGGAAAGTCCACTGTTCATCTATCATCATTGACTTACTGATGCAACCTCTATATGTAATTTCTATTCTGAACTCTTTTAAGGTGAAGATTTCTTACATTCCATTTTATTTGTGAAACTATCATCAATAAATAACAACCATTTTAACAAAACTATAAATACTGTAATGATTTCCTTTGTTTAGTGCATTTTTCTTCCACATTTATAGTTTGCAAAATATCAATTCCAAAATTGAACGTTTTTTGTATGTGGGTGTGTGTGCACATGTGCATGGGGAAGCCAGAGGACAACCTCAGGTATTTATCCTCAGGATCACAAGCCACCTTCTTTGAAACAGGGACTCCTCTCATTAGCCTATAACCCTGCTAATGAGGCTGGACTAGCTGACCAGCAAATCCTGGGAATCCTCCTGTCTCTGACAGGTGCATGCCACCATATGGATGCTTGCAAGGCAAGGCTTTTACCAACTGAGCTATTTCCTCAGCCCCCACATCAAACACTGTTTACACAGTCCCTTTTGTATCAGGAAGATACATCTCTCACATGACTGGTCAGTCTGTGGGTCAGAGCAAACTTTCATTGTTATTTACCTAAAATGGCCACTATATTTATATAGTATTGTTAACCACACCCATATTATAAGGCTATTGATTGATAATATGTGTTGGGTTGAAAATGACAGGTTTATTAGCAAGTCAGGTGCCTGTTAACTTTCTCATTGTCCCTCAGGTACACCACATCTTGGTGCTTTCTTTTTCACAACTCTGTAGAGTTTTTACAAAGGAGTAAACTGGGGTTTGGGGAGGTTAAATAATGTGTCCAAGATCGTGAACATGGCAGAGTCTGAAGCTGGGCTTCCAGCCTGTACTTACTTAACCTTTGACAGCAGCTCCTAGAGCTCCTCTCCCCAGCTTACACAGGAAGGCTGTGTTTTAAGAAGAAGCCTGTAAAGAGCCCTTGATGCTGTGACCACAGTAAGGAATGCTGGGAACACAGCCCTGGAGGAGCGAAGTATTCTACAGGGCACAGAAGGAGAAAAATACCTATACCCTTTTTTATCTGAATCCGGCAAGATTCCTCTATCTGACAGAGCACACATCCAACGAATTGATATTTTGACAAATATGCTGAAATTTGAGGTATATTGGTGGAAGAAGTGACACTGCACAAGTGCAAGGAGGCAAAGCCTGAGGGACAATGTCACAGCCCTGGAGGACTGGATCCAGGTGAGGGAGGTGCAGGTGGTGGGAATAGGGACATTGCTGATGGCTGACTTCAGTCACAGTCTTTCTCTTATCAGGATATAGCACAGTTGGTAGAGGGCTTGCCTATCAGAGTGAAACTCTTGGTTTGATCCCCAGGGCTGCATAAACAAGGTGTGGTAGAGGATGCCTTTTATGAAAGGAGATAAAGGCAAGCAGATCAGGAGTTCAAGGTCATCCTTAAATACTTGACATTTGAGGCCAGTCTGACTACATGAAAATGGGCTGGGAGTCAACTGAAGCTGCTCTTTACACCTACAGCTTACCCTCATCTGCACTGGTTTGGAGTCTCCAGAGAGTGTTTAGAATTGATACTGTCCCAACCTCCAAGACGCCATTCTTAATATAGAGTCCTGCAAATGCTGATCAGACTCTAGTTACCAAATCACCTCACGAATCCTTATCTATGATCAATTTAAATAGAACTAAACTTTACCTGTTTAAATAACTTCAAACACAGGTCTTTGATTAAAAAGGAAATGAATTTTACCTCCCACATCTAAGCTGTGATTACAAGTTTTCACAAAAAAATAATTTGAGACTAGCCTTTCGTATACTGATGTATGTTTTTACCATCTGTATTTACTGAATACATTAATGTATTTTTTTATGTTTTTCAAGAATATGTGGGAATATTTCCTATTGAGTTAGTAACTGGCATATAAAACTATTAGGTTGGCAGAAGTAGGAGACAATGATCAATCTGAAGAGATTAGTGGCAATTTAACACTGAATATAGTTATGTTATTTGTTTAAATGCCTTGGAAGACCCTTTGTCCTTATACTCTTATTTGCTTCCTCTCTTTTTCCTTGTTCATAGAGTTGAGTCAGCAAGAGAAAAATATTCAAATTAGGCTTGTCATACAAGAGAAAAAAATCTGATTTTGTCAGGGTGGGTGGAGGGGAAAAAAGCAACTTTTTGTCAGTCTTTTGTATTTCAGCAGCTGGATTCATTGCTACCATGGCAACAGACCACATGATGAGGTGTATTAGATTGCTGTGTTGAGCAAAAGGGGAAGAATGAACACAGCTCTTTATTGAAGTTAAAGGTTACTTTGGAGTTTCTTCTGTGGAAATGTGTGAGGCCAAGGACGGTAGCTTTCAGCATATGTAGTACTTCTGTGGAAGACTTAGGGGCATGTTGGTGCATTAAGCTACAAAACCAGGTAAGGTACAGCTGAATCTATGACACGGAATGCTCTTCCTTCTATAGTTGCAGCCTAACTTGCTGGATGGAATTTCACTCTGGCCCTCACCCCCATCCCCACAAGGCACAGGACAAATTGTTCCTGCCCCCTCCCCAACCCCTCGATCTCTGATTTAATCTGTTTTTAATTAAGTCTCAGCATTTGAAAGGCTAACACATTATGAATTTTTAGAGTTCTATGATAGGATGCGTGTGTGTGGAAATCCAAGAAAGAAAACTGGAAAGAAAGTAGTGAGAATGAAATCAATGTGAAGCAGCAAAGTGCTTCTTTGCTCTGTCCTCTGAAATGGCTTGTTCTTCTTAGAGGACACCTATGAGTAGTGCTGGCCCAGAGCTACTTGCCTAGGAATAAAGAGGTTGCCAGCATGAGTGTTAACATATTTATTGTATGCAGACTTTTCTTCCGTCTTGCATCATAGTAATTAAATGCTGGGCTCTTCCAATATAATGGTTCTCTTTTACCAGTAATATTGTCTCCGTCCACATCCTACTTTTTCTGTACTGTGATGGTGTATGCTAACTGATCTACAATAGAAGTAAATGAGGTATCAGTGAGTGTAAAGTGAGCTCTTCTGCTTAGGGACTTGAGAACTGAAAGTAAACAATTCAATGTGGGCTGGTACAGCCTGGATCCCCAGAGCTCAGCAGCCTCCTCCTGCTTGTTTACATGTCACCCTGGCAGCTTGCACAGAGTGGGAGGCAGGCAGGCAGGCAGGCAGGCAGGCAGGCGAGGAGTGCACAAGCAAGCTAATGAAGGAGAGGAATGCTTTCTTATAAATAACTTACGTTGGTTCCTTGTTCGTTCCTAGCTTTTACTGATGTTCTGTTTCACTTCCTCTGGGAGAGTAGGATTTCTTTTCCTTTTGGCCAAATGCTAACCTATAGAGCTTCTTTCCTTTGCACAAGGTTTTTGTTGTTATCTCATGGTTTTCTTTCTTTCTTTTTTACTTTCTTTCTTTCTTTGGCAGCTTTTAGAGCATTTTGCTAACTAAATAATTGCACAGCCCTAAAATTATCATAGTCCATTCAATGATTCACTTGGGAAAAACTTTGAAAAAAAAATAAGTTTTTTTTTTTTAGGTAAAATCGACATTTTGACAATAATTGACACTAACAATACTAAAAGCAATTTATTATCTCCAGATGGGCCATATAGTATGCCTTCTTCAAAAAGAGAAATTTGGATTTTGTTATATACATTTATGCTCTGATCTTCATTTCTCTTTCCAACCTGTGGCACAAGATTTAGCAAGGAGTTACAACCGCTACTCAGAACAAGTTCTGCCTGATAAAATGTCAAAAGTGTTATTATCACACCGAGTATTCATAAAAAATGTAGACTTCTATCTGAATTCATTTCTTCCTTTTTCTTTGTTATTTTGAATACTGAACAAGCGAAAAGCCTGTCCTTCAAAGCAGAGACTGCTTTCAGAAGTTTTCCATGCTGTTACTAGAGAAGAGAATAGTCTCCCAAATTAATGGAAGATTATACCTGGTAAAATATTTTATAATGTGAAGTTCTCAAACTGAACAGTAACTGAGGAAGAAAGTAGTCTATTTTTATTAAAAGAAACTTGTAAGAAGAAAGAGAGAGACATAAGAAACAAAAGTAAAAGGTAAAGAGAAAAGTGTAAACCAACTCACACACACAAATTCCCTTCTTTCCAGGTTGGATTAAGTATCAAAGAAGAGACATAGAGTAGTACAGAAAAAGTGAATTTACTAGAAAGTTTATTATTTCACTATTTCTTGTTCTAATACATTATTATTAATTGAAAATTTTTAAATAGCCTATAGTGTAATGTGTCTCATCCCTGTTTGGGGCTCAGATTTCAGCAAGTTTGAATATTAGAGAAAGAAGTGCAAAACAGATCATCTATACACACATTTCTGTCTAAGCCACATGTACAATTCCATCTCTGAAGTCATTGTCACAGAAGGGTCATAGGATGGAAGTTTCTTTTAGAGTTATCTTGGTACCTACATTATTAAGTAGCAAAATTGTCTTTTCCTTTCTTATACTTACTTTAAATCAAATGTTTTGTCAGTTTATTTTAATTGAATCTTTTTTCAAGTAGTATTTAAAGCATGCCTGCTATTGGTAGTATTTCTGAAACTTTTACCTTTTAGGTCTAGAGCTGCCTAGGTGCTCAGATAAATAGCTAATTATCTGAAAACATTTACCTCTGTTAACAAGATTCAGCTGAGAAGCAATGAAGGAGAATCAGACTCATGTGGCCTCTTCTAGAAAATGAATGATAAATTCTAAACCCCAAGACAATACTCCTGAAAGAGAGAAAGATTAAGCCAATAAGTATTGATTCACTATCAGTGCTTTGTACCATATTAGTCGTTATTTTTGAACCTATTGTTTCATTAATTTTATTATTGACCACCATGTAATTTTTCATGGAAAGATTTGGATTTCCATAAACTTCAAACGTAAAAGAAAATAATGATGCAGATTATGATGACATGGGAAATAATGATTAATTTGGAGAATAAGAGAGACTTAGAAAATTTGCCTCCATATCTTGTAAAAGGTCACTGTTTACTGGAATAAACAGAAATTTCTAGTCAATGATTCTCAGAAATGGGCTTGCAAATTTAAATCATTCTATTAATAGCACTCATAAATCACTAGACATGGGTGTGCTTTGAGATACTTGGAAAAGACTGTGCTGTAAAACATGTTGTCTTTGTTAAATAAACAATAGAGGCTTTTACAAAAATTATTAAACATATGGAGAATGGCACAACCAGTTTCTGATAGGAAGAGAATGAACTCATTTCTAGGAATGAGTCATTTGTTTTATTTTTAGTATATAAGGAATAATCACTTGATTTAATTTTTATAGTGACATTAGCTAGATATATTTTAGGATGATATTATAACTCCCCATTCTGGTCTAAACATTATAAAGTGTTCATGATTTGTGCTTTTTTTTAATATATATTTATTGTCCATAATGAGTTACATTATTTAGTGGGCAAACCATGCGTTGTTATCCCGAATTCCCCAATTCCCCCCCTCCCCATCCCTGATCAGTTGTATATCCTCCTCCGTGGGCTGTCTGTATTAGTCCTTGTGGCAAGGGATCCTGTATATCTTAGTACTCATCCC
>PVHP010042201.1:0-15106 GCA_004024765.1 Zapus hudsonius
TTTATTTCAAGGAGAGAGAGAGAGAGAGAGAGAGAGAGAGAGAGAGAGAGAGAGAGAGAGAGAGAGAGAGAACGAGAACCAGGGCCACCACCTTGTGGGTCTGGCTTATGTGGGACCTGGGGAATTGAACCCGAGGCCTTAGGCACTGGAGGCAAGTGCCTTAACCGCTGAGCCATCTCTCCAGCCCAGTAATCTAATTTTTAATTAAAGGGATACCGAGGAAAACAAATTATTATCCAATCAGTGAACAGAATGTATGAGTAAGCAAGTAAGCTTTTTGTATTAAAATTCTAATGCAAAAACCAGGATCTAGGTGATATTTTCAGCCAGTCCTACAGCTGCTGGCATCCAGTAAAAGAGGTTTGTATAGAGCAGTATTCAAACCTCTGAACCACATGTTTATACCACAAAAATACTCTCCCACCCTCCACAATCCCTGGGGTCACTCAGCCCTTCGGGCAGGTTTGAGAATCAGTGACAGCTGAGGGTTACTTGCTGTCTGGCTGCAGCAAACACAGCACTTTACAAACAAGAGCAGACCAATGACAGCTTTGTTTTAGGAAAGAACAGCCAGAGTTCAAGGCAGCCTCTCCACTAACAAGGGGAACTTTAATCAAGCTACAATCACTACAGGATTTTGCATTTCTAATGGCAAAAACAAAAGAGCTTGACCATGCTGAAAAAATTAAATCCAATCTTTAAAAAGGGGAAGAGGCCGGGCGTGGTGGTGCAAGCCTTTAATCCCAGCACTCGGGAGGCAGAGGTAGGAGGATTGCCATGAGTTCAAGGCCTCCCTGAGACTACATAGTGAATTCCAGGTCAGCTTGGGCTAGAGCGAGACCCTACCTCAAAAAACCAAAAAAAAAAGGGGGGGGGAAGAGTGTTGTTTTCAAGGAAGTATCACATACATTTCTGCAGCATCTTCTAACTCAGTAGGAATGTCTTAGAAAGGATCACTAATGTACAAGGCTAAAATGTGCACAAAATAAAAGCTGCAGTGAAATTGCTGACCGAACTTTTCAAAAATACCGGGGCTTCAAAGTCGGAGTTCAAAAAAGAAATGAGTGAGTTTATTCTAAGGTACAGAATTAGGCAGCATTCCTTTTTCCCTTTCATATACATGGATACCTGCCCTTTAACTGACACCACCACTGTACCAGTGAGCACTTAAAATTATAGAAGGAATGTTGGCCATTAGTTTTAGTGCTAGGAAAACAAGTATGAAGTCTTTCTCCCATCTTCCTGTGGGAGGCCACCTTTAAATAGCATTGAATCAGCAGTCAGGAACGTTATGTCGTTTCTTATAAGTTACACCTTGAAGCTGGGTGTGGTGGCCTTTAATTGCAGCACT
This sequence comes from Zapus hudsonius, assembly GCA_004024765.1. Taxonomy (NCBI): domain Eukaryota; kingdom Metazoa; phylum Chordata; class Mammalia; order Rodentia; family Dipodidae; genus Zapus; species Zapus hudsonius. The sequence continues at coordinate 1,352 of PVHP010042201.1, forward strand.
TGGGAAGCAGAGACAGGAGAATTACTGTGAGTTTGAGTCAGCCTGAGCTAGAGTGAGACTCTACCTTGAAAAATCAAAAATAAATAAATAGGGCTAGAGAGATGGCTTAACAGTTAAGGCATTTGCCTGCAAGGCAGAAGGACCCTAGTTCAATTCCCCATTGCCACCTAAAATCAGATACACAAAGTGGTGCAAGTATCTGGAGTTCCTTTGCAGTGGCTGGAGGCCCTGGTGAACCCATTCTCTCTCTGTGTCTGCCTCTTTCTCTCTCTTAAATAAATAAATACATAAATAAATAAAGTTACACCTTGGTAAAGCTCATAAAACATTTGAAGCATTAGCAATGCTGCATGCCCTGGGCCACTGTCAGGATTCTGACAGGTGTTATGGAGTAACCTTCTCCATACATGGCATCTTAGAATGAAGTGCACAGGCAAAAATACTACTTCCATCACTATCCTGCATTCAAAGATTGCCAGAATATCTATGAATCCTTCATACACAATTTTGTCCTATGTAAGATACTCTGAAAACAAGTGAACCAAAAAGTACTATGAAATCTGTTTCAGCATTTTTACTTTTACTATATTACTATTTTTACATTTTAAGATTCAGTTAATATTTACAAGAAAAAAATATTTACAAGAAAAAAATATTTACAAGTTATGCAGTAGTGGAAAAGTCTCAACTTTTGACAATTGAAATACTTACTTTCTTCCTGCATCCGGGCTAGAATCTGCACATCAGTTACATCATTTAGCTTGTAATTAGATCCAATTGAATCTTCATCTAATTCGGAAGCACTTAGCTCACTATCTATAGAGGACTGAGGACTGAGTGGGGGATTTCTATCTGATGAATTTTTGAAGTTACCTTAAAAGGAGGGGGAAAAAAAATCACACCTTGGTAAGAAAAAAACAAAAAACAAAGTAAACACCTGGTGCAATTAAGTAGGTATCACATTCTTTGACTCAATTATTATTCTGCCATTTCTCTTTGCAAAAGTCCCAAGTACTGAAAATAGAAATTGTTCTCATTAAGTGAAAAAGGGCTGAAGAGACCCCTTTATATACTCTGCCATAAATACAAAACACGTCTTAAGGATAACTTATCTGGCCATAGAAAGTAATTAAGCTTTCAGCATAATTCCTGTGATAGAGTTAATATTTAGGAACTATGTTAGAGGATTTCACGTTTACAAGACAGTCAATGAAACTGCTCTAAAGGTAGATGAGTTTATGGTTCAGGGTTTTCTCTCCTAAGTACACTGTTATTAATGTACACCACAATTTTCCTTGAAGAAAAGCATCTGCTCTTGCCGGTGTGGTGGCGCATGCCTTTAATCCCAGCACTGGGGAGGTAGGAGGATCACTGTGAGTTCAAGGCCACCCTGAGACTACATAGTGAATTCCAGGTCAGCCTGGACTAGAGAGAGACCCTACCTCGAAAAACCAAAAAAAAAAAAAAAAAAAAAAAAAAAAAAAAAAAAAAAAAAAAAAAAAAAAAAAAAAAAAAAAAAAAAAAAAAAGAAAAGAAAAACATCTACTCTGAACATCTGAACAACAAAACTAATTTGAGAAAGTCGATTTGATATTTAAAACAATGAAAGAAAGAAACAAACAAAACCCCCCACAATGCTAGTTTGACTTACATGATGTCTTGTATACCAAATTCCTTTGCCAAGTTATTAATGGGGATCCAAAATGTTCTGATTTTTCTTAGTGAGGCACAAAATAGGAAGAATAACTAAATTTTGTAAACCAAAAGGAGGGCAGGAAACAGGTCAGGGAAGTAAAGAACACACCTGTTCAAATCTGCTGCCGTGTTTCTAAGGAAGTGCTTTGTCATCAGTGCTTGCTTTTAGAAAAACAAAGCCCAAGCACTCCCTCCCACTATTATTTCCAACACAGATTTATTTGGAACACTTGTTTGCCTGAATTGTTTGCTTTTGTTTGCTTGAAACAGAGTTTCACTTTCTAGTCCCGGCTGGCCTTGAACTCATTATGTATACCTCAGCCTCCGAAGTGCTGGTATTATAAGCATTTGCTACCCTGTCTGGCTAGTTATCCAGAAATCTTCATCATAAAAATCAGATCAACGTGAAAGCATATAAGGAGAGTAAGAAGAATACAAACATTTAACACTGACCCATCCATGAAAGAGCACAGTGTACCTGACAGGAAGAGTACTACAAGAATAGGCTGAATGAGATGATTTATTCCACACTTTGTAATGTGCGGTGCTAAGAGAAGGTTCAGTCAGTAAAGTGTGAGCACCTGAGTTTAGGTCTCTAGCACCCACATAAATTCCTTCAAGAGGCAGAGACAGGGCTGAAGAAATGGCTTAATGGTTAAGGCATTTGCCTGCAATGCAGAAGGACCAGAGTTCGAACTCCCAGTGCCCATATAAAGCCAGATGCACAAGAGGGAATATGTGTCTAGAGTTCATTTGCAGTGGCTGGAGGCCCTGGCACACCCATTCTCTCTCTCTCTCTCTCTCTCTCTCTCTCTCTCTCTCTCTCTCTCTCTAATAAATAAATAAATAAAACATTAAAAAAAAAAAAGGGGCAGACTAGCTGAATCAGCAAACTCTGGGTTCAAGTTGAGAGGTGGACAGCAACTGAGGAAACCTCCTGACATCAGCCATTGGCCTCCACGTATATACAACTCAAGTGCACCCACACCTGAAAACACACAAATATGTACAGCACACACACATGCAAAAAACACAACCTTTTAAATATGATATTGTCACCTGGGAAATGAGTAGCAAGTAACCTATTTGAAAAGAGCAGCTTCAATAAAACGCTTGGAATAGGAAGTGGACAGGCAGCATACAGGTTATAAACTTGAGGTGGTAAACAATACTTTAATTTCTAAGGAAGTCTTAGATTAACTGTGAGTTCCAAAGAGCAAGCCCCCCGGGGCCATGTCAGTCAAAGACCCAGAGTCATGCCATCTGTCCCTCCACCACACTCTTGGCCACAGGAGCAGCTAAACTTATATATCACATGACTGCAGGAGCACGGCTTACTAAAGCTCTTTGAATTAGCTTTGTAGCTTTCACAATCCAAACAGGCTGAAGACAAGATCTACTGATTTAAGGACTCAGCTTGTGGCCCTGTTCCACTAAACTAGATCTTAACAGCTTCTCATTTAAACAAGAGATTTACACATACACTATGGAAACTGTATGGGGTAACATACTGATCTGCTTAAGTGCGCTTAAGAGCAGTACAGCATCAGAACAAAGTAGCACCAAAATGACATTTTCTCTGACTGGTTGGTTCAAAGTTTCATAAATAAAACGAGCCTAAACTGTTTCTGAAGGCAGTGTCATAATTAAAACCATCCTTACCTGAATTTCCAGGAAGTATAAGCTGTTTGACTATAGGAGGTCTCACTGGTGTTGAGGATGGAGAATTGAATCCACTGCTATATGGACTACTGGCATTTGGGCTGTAAGGACTTGTGTAACTCATGGAGTTGAAAGGATTATTGTACAAGTTCTGCCTCTTGAGAGCTGCATTAATAGGAAGGGGGAACCAAATTTAATAACAGAAAATTATTTCCATTAAAAACTTCAATAATTCAGTATCTATCTCAGTTTTTTAAAAACTTTTTTTTTTAGTGGAAAACTTTTAATAATATCAACAAAATGTCCCCCCCCCCTTTTTTTTCTCCTGAGTTTGGGTCTCACCGTAGCCCAGGCTGACCTGGAACTCTCTCTGTAGTTCTAGGCTGACTCAAACTCACGGCAATCCTCCTACCTCCATCTCCTGAGTTCTGGAATTAAAGGCATGTGCCCCCATGTTTGGCTTTGTTACCATTATCTTAAATTGCATTGTACAATTAAAATAGTACCCATAACAAACAAAAACAATTTAAGACTATCTCTTTAAAAACTGATCATTAAATTAATTTGCTTGCATCCTACTGTAAAGTTTATTCTTTTTTTTATTTTTTATTCATTTTCAAGCACAGAGAGAGAAAGAGAGAGAGAGAGAGAGAGAGAGAGGGAAAGAGAGAGAGAGAGGGGGAAAGAGAGAGAGAGAGAGAACACCAGGGCCACCACCTTGTTGGTCTGGCTTATGTGGGACCTGGGGAATTGAACCCGGGGCCTTAGGCACTGGAGGCAAGTGCCTTAACCTCTGAGCCATCTCTCCAGCCCAAGTTTATTCTTTAATAACTGTATATCAATAATGAATGATCTTTAACAAGAAAGCAAAATATATTTGTGTCTTATTTTTTGGTAGTGAATGTATTACTTGAAAAAAGCTATAAAATAATAAATTTCAACATAAGCTTTTCAATGTTTGTACTTTTGAAAAATAAAACAGTAGTGGCTATTTTAATCAGGTTAAGGTCAAAACATGGGAAAATTCCCTTTATATGTGCACGTGCAAAAAGCTCCCCCACTAAAATACTTAGATCTGAAAACTGTCAAAACAAGAGGCTGAAGAGATGGCTCAGCAGTTAAGGATGCATGTTTGCAAAACCTGAGAGTCCCAGGTTTGATTCCTCAGTACCCATATAAAGCCAGATGCACAAAGTGGAGCACATGTCTGGAGTTCATTTATAGTGGCAAGAGGCCATGGTGCACCTATACTCACTCACTTTATGTGTCTTCTTCTGTCTCTCTAAATAAATGCATGAACAAATTAATTAAAAAACAAAACAAATTTACAACATATAAGCAAAAATACCAGGGCTGGAAAGATGGTTCTGTGGTTAAGGTGCTTGACTGCAAAGCTTAACTACTGGAGTTTGATTCCCCAGTACTCACATAAAGCTATATGTACAAACTGGCACATGCATCTGGAGTTTGTTCTCAGTGGCTAGAGGCCCTGAAACCTCCCCCCCCCATCTGTCCCTCTCTGTCTCTCTGCTTGCAAATAAACAAACAAATAAATAAAAATTAAAAGAAAAATACCAAAGAGGACTTGGAGAAATGGCTCAGCGGTTAAGGTGCTTGCCTGCAAAGCCTAAGGACCTGGGTTTAATTCCCTAGTACCCATGTAAAGCCAGATTCACAAAGTGGCCCATGCTACTGGAGTTCATTTGCGGTGGCTGGAGGCCCTGGTGCACCCATTCTTTGTTTCTGCTTGAAAATAAATTTAGAAAAATATTTTTTTTAAATACCAAAGACAAGTTTGGCCCAATAACTGAGAGGAAAAGGCTTTCAGCCAATAATTTACACAGAAAAACAACTGCCAAATAAAATGAAGACTACCATAAAGTTGCAAAGGGTTACAGAGAGAAGAGACAGGGACAGTGCTGAGAAACTAGGTAAGGCTTCTTGGGAAAAGACACTGGAGCGGTGATTCCACAGACCACTAAAAGTGAGGAAAGTGCACGTGTGCCCTCATCTATGTGTACAAGATGAACCAAAGCAGGTCTTAAAGACATGGCCCATGCCCACGGAGCACCTCAACCACTGAACCATTTTCCAGCCCAATAAATTTTTTAAAAATATTTTTGTTTATTTGCAAGCAGAGTGGAATAGAGAGAAGAAAGACAGAGAAAATGGGCATGCCAGGGTCTCTAGCCAAAGCTAACAAACTCCAGATGCATGTGCCACTTTGTGCATATGGCTTTATGTGGGTACTGGGAATTGAACCCAGGCGAGGCTTTGTGGGCAAGCACCTTAACTGCTGTGCCATCTCTAGCCCAATAAAAAATTTTATTTATTTGTGAGCCGAGTGGGGGGAGTGAGGGAGAGAAAGGGAATAAATGAATGAATGGGATGAACCAAGGCCTCTTGCTATTGCAAACAAACTCCAGATGCACATGTCATTTGTGCACCTGGCTTTACATGGGTGTATTGGGGAATCAAAACCAAGTTGGTGAGCTTGACAAGCAAGTGATTTAACCACTGCGCCATCTCCCCAGTCCCCAACCTCATTCTGACACAGCTGTCCATGCTCCAATCATGCCGATACAATGAATCCTCCATAAACCCACAAAGTGACAGGCTTACAGGGTTCCACTTAGCTAAATGCATGGTTTTCTGGAAGGCAAGTTGCTTGCAGAGGGCAGAGTGTCATGCTCCGATTTCTCCCCTCTGTATCATTTCATTCTTATGAGAAATGGGTAAACCTGTTCCCTAAGTTCTAGCAAAGTAACAGAATCTAGTAAGGGATTGTGGGAATTCTGATTATAGCTGGTCAAGCAAAAGCGAAGGTCACAACTTGGAACTTGACTGGCATATGAAGTGGGAAACAATCTTGTAAGACTGAGCTCTTGATATGTAAAAACTGGCATTACATCCAGGTAGACAATACCAGGAGTAAAGTGAAATGGATGAGAAGATACTCAGCTGCTATCTGATGTAGAACTGTTTGCTGGCTCATGGGGAGACCTCCTCATACTTTGAGGTCACACAAATCTGTGTTAACTGTTGTGGGAAGAGAACATAAAAATTGTTTTGTTCCATATCTCCAAATGCTCACAGTCCAACTATATTATCACCAACACCCCCACCCAATGGGAACTACAGTCACTCTTGGTCCTAACAACACCTACACCATACAACTTCAAGCAAGTTTTCCAAAATGCAAATCCAGTTGTGTCTTCCCAACTACACACCACAAGACACCTTTGCATAAATTTTAGTAGTTCCTAAATACCCTTGGAATAAAATCTAAAATCTTTAATATGGCTTATAGAACTGTGCAGAATCTGGGTCCTTCAGATCTTTCTGGCCTTATTACCTCCTCTCTCCTTTCTTCAGCCTTCCCGTCTGCAGCCCCCATGGCTTGTTCCAGTTCCTCATCTGTGCCATGTCCCTCAGTCATGTGCTGCTCTCTCTGGATGCCCAGCTCCTCCTCACTTCTCTCCTCCTTAGCAGACAGACATGGACTTTTTTGTGTGTATCTTTCCTGAGAGAAAAATACCTATTTGTGTTTGTGCATGTGTGCTATGCACACATATGCAGAGGCCAGAGAAGAACAATGGATGATCTCCATTGCTCCTCTGCGTTGTTTCCTGGAGATGAAGTCTCTCCATGAACCTGGAGCTATTGCTTCTTTGGTCTATCGGCTAATCAGTGAGACACCGAGACCCAGAGATTTTCTTGTCTCTGCCACCCACAAAACGGGGTTACAAGCACATGGTCATGCCTGCCTGCCTACATGGGTGTCGAGGCTCAAACTCAGGCTGTTTCAGTCCATTTCTGGCCCTAATGCTCGTGTGACAAGCACTCTGAGTCATTTCCTCAGCCCTAATAATGTCAATTTCTTAAAGCTCAAAGTACATTATACCACTCCTTAATCACGTGATCAGTTATAAAGTTTATATTAGTAAGTTTCCCCTGCTAAACATTGAGGTAAATTTAACATTACTTTTCTCATCACATACCCTCTACTTCTTTCCCAAACGCTGACAAATAGTGGACTTTCGATAACTGAATGCATGCAGGAATTAATAAGAACTTGATTAGAGACTAGTGGATATCATGTCAGTGGATGTAAACAAAGAGATGTTAGTCAAAAGGAAGATAAGATCAACTTAAATTGAAAAGACATTCTGAGGGTTATTAAAGTTGTGTCTATCTGGAGATCAAAAATGGCAACAGGGCACAGCATGTACTCACTGTCCCTCGTGGATATACTGTCTGTGGCTGCCTGGGTGCTGCAAGGGCAAAACTCAGACTCCAGCAGCCCACAAGCATTGAAATAGCTTTTAAGAAATCGTTTACTGACTTTTCTGTGTTTTGTTGGTTTGTTTAATTCCTTCAATAAGGACTTAAGCTCTAGGAGGGAAGAGGTTTTTTACATTTTAAAATATTTTTATTTATTTATTTGCATGTAAAGAGAGAAAGAGATAAGGGAGACAGAGAGAGAAAATGGGCATGACAGGGCTTCCAGCCACTGCAAACGAACCCCAGATGCATGTGCCACTTTGTGCATCTGGCTTTATGTGGGAACTAGGGATGGAACTTGGGTTATTAGGCCCCATAGGCAAGCACCTTAACCTCTAAGCCATCTCTCCAGCTGGGTTTTTACATTTTAAAAAATATTTTCAAAAGCTGGGCCATGGTGGTGGTGCACGCCTTTAATCCCAGCACTCAGGAGGCAGAGGTAGGAGGATCACCATGAGTTCAAGGCCACCCTGAGACTATATAGTGAATTCTGGGTCAGCCTGGGCTAGAGTGAGACCCTACCTCAAAAAACAAAAAAAAAAAAAATTTTTTTTTTGAAATGGGTGTGGTGGTGCATACCTTTAGTTCCAGCACTAGGGAGGCAGAAAAGAGGATCACCATGAGTTTGAGGCCATCCAGAGACTACATAGTAAATTCCAGGTCAGCCTGAGCTAGAGCAAGACCCTACCTTGAATCCCTCCAAAATTAAAATAATGAAATATTAATAATAACAAATAAATATATTCTATTTGTTTGCAAGGAGGGAAAGAAAGAAAATAGAAAAGAAAGATTGGGCATGCCAAAGCCTCCTGACACTGCAAAAGAACTCCAGATGCATGCTCCACTTTGTATGTCTGGCTTTACGTGGGTACTGGGATTTGAACCTGGGTGGCCAGGTTTCACAAGCAAGCACCTTTAACCGCTGAGCCATCTCTCCCAGCCCATGGGAAGAGGATTTGTTACTGATGTTTTTTGTTTTTTTTTTTTGTCTATTATATTCATTGGTATGTCCTCTGAGTTGAGGACAATGCCTAGCAAAATAGGTCTTCAACATTTATTGCTGGGCGGAAAGATTGTAAGAGCCATGGTGGAGGAGAACTCCCAGAGACATCACCCCCCTCAGTAACAACATACAAAGGGGGGTGAAACTGGGCTGACTCCTAGACTATCCATAACCCTCTACTCCATGGACTGATCCAGACTGCCCACGGAGGAGGATATCCAGCTGATTGGGGATAGGGAAGAGGGGCATTGGGGAAACTGGAGATAACAACTCATAATTTGTTCATTCAATGTATCTCATTATGGATAATAAAAAAATTTATTGCTAAATGATGTAACTCAAAGCTGGTATTTCTAGGAATATTCTGGGTTTCTTTGTTTTTAATTGAAGCTAGAACTCACTCTATAGTCCAGGCTGGTCTCAAACTCACAGTAATCCTCCTCCTACAGCCCCCCAAATGCTGGAATTAAAGGTGTGAGTCACCACCACACCTGGCACTAGGAATATCTTTTTTATTTTTTAGGGATACTTTTTTTTTTTTTATTGTTTGTTTGTTTTTCAAGGTAGGGTCTCACTCTAGCCCAGGCTGACCTGGAATCCACTATGTAGTCTCAGGGTGGCCTCAAACTCAAGGCAACTATAAGGTCGGAATTCAGGCTATGTCCTGATCCTCTTACCAAACCAGCCTCATTATCAACAAGAGTCAAAGATAAAGACTGATAAAGACTTCCTCCCTAAACCAGAGCCATACCTGGCCCGAGGGACTGTCCCTCCAGATCCCTCCTGATCCTGAAAGAATGTGACCCCCTGAGCCCTGCACCCAACCTCATGTGACCAACCAGACCCCAACCTGAACGTTTTTCCGCTTAAAAGCCCTGATCTAAACCTGCCTTGCGCTTTTTCGCCACCCTTGGTGAAAAATGCCCGGCAGCTCGCTTTTCCTCCTATTAAAACCTTTCCTTTCAGAGTGGTCTCTCGTGGTCATTTCCATTCTAACAGCAACTCTCCTACCTCTGCCTCCTGAGTGCTAGGACTAAAGGCAAGGGCCACCATGCCCAGCTTTTTTAGGGATATTCTTAATAAACCGTCTAATAATATCTAACTGGAATTGGAGAGAAAACATATTTCACCCAGTCTACTAACTTCTAACACTCTTGTTTCAATCCATTACAGACTGAACATAATGTCAACCAAGCTCCAGAGTGTAAATCCAAGAACAATTCATTCAGAAATTGCATGAAGGCGTTTCTGAAAGGGATTCTTTACACAGAAGAAACTTGGCTGTCAAACAGACTCAGATTCAGCAGCTCTGTAACCACTTCCGGGAAGTCACCTGTACATACTAGTGACTTAGAGCCAAGCAGCCTCTTCACTGAAGGCCACTTAGTACTTACCTAGTCCCCTCCTTGTTCCCTGAACCACTGCCATCTGAAACTCTAACCAAAGAGTTTCATAATAAAGACTTATTTTTCTATAAGCCAAAGTAGGCAGTTTTAAGTACATGGCTACTGTGGTAGTTTGAATAATGTCTCCAAAAAGAATTAAGGATTTATTAAAATTATTAATTGTCTCCAGGCTTCTGGCTGGAGGAAGTGCCACTTTGGCCTAGCCTCCTGGGGACTGACCCTTTCTAATTTGGATGTAAAATAGTAAGGATAGATATGCAAAAGAAGAGCCAGAACCCTGTCCTGGAGTTCTGCATTTTGTGAATCACAGTGTGTTACAGTGTGCTTGCTTGGTGCTGGTGCTGGGCTTCTGTCTCTGTCTCTGCTTGGATCTGTGAAAAGGGGCCATGTGGCATGTGGCTGACTACGACAGCTATTGAGCAAATACAAAGTATAAAAACAAAAAACACACTCAGGATTACTAATTATGCATTAATCCTTTACTACATGAGTATTTCAGAAGCAGTCTTTAAAGAGATACCAACAATACCAAATACCAAGAAAAAAATGATACTATTTCTCCTACATTCCTACCCACATTGGCATGCTATATTAAATTACACAAATAGGCATGGACACATTCTGTCAGTTAACAAAAGCTATTTCCCCCTAGGAAGGCCAGTCTAGCTGGCCCACAAGCTTCAAGATTCTTCTGGCTCCACCTCTCATTGCCACATGTGCACGAGGATTACAGATGTGTGCATCACTTTGTGTTTGGCTTTCTGTTTTGTGAGGTCGGGTCTCTCTCTAGCCCAGGCTGAGCTGAAATACACTATGTAGTCTCTCGAACTCACAGCTGCTTCTTGAGTGCTGGGATTAAAGGTGGCCTGGCTCTCAGCCTGAGACTTCATAGTAAATCTTAAAAAAAGACAAGATAGTTGCATTATAAAAAATTATGTAAAATTCATAATTTCATGGATACAATTCCTTAGAGACTAAAAAATGAGATTTAAAAAAGTGCTATTGGATCACCTTGAGTTCAAGGCCACCCTGAGACTACATAGTGAATTCCAGCTCAGCCTGGGCTAGAGTGAGAACCTTTGGGGGGGGGGAACCAAAAAAATACTATTATGTGACCACTATGGTTTGCAGAAAGAACACACTGGTCCTCCAACATGGACTGAGATGAGCGGCTCTCCAGGAATCCTCCAGGTCTTTAGTGCCAGATTGGGAATGCTGAGTCATTCAGCCTCATGGACAGAGTCCCCTGTTCGCTGGCTTCCTGGCCCGCAGACAGCCATTGTTGGATTGCACACCTACCCGGTATCCTGTAAACTAACCCAATACATCCCCTTTATAATAATAAGAAAATGCTATTAAGTGAATGACAAAGCAGCCCTTGGGGTATTGTGCACAGTGAGACTGCCTTCCTATACGCACCATTCCATACTAAGTTTTGTGATGGAGGAAAACAAAGAGATGAATTTACAAATGAAATCATTGACATACCTGACATAGTTTGATCAAGTTTGTGGATAAGAGACTTTTTAGCACACTCAACATCAGGACTTGGGTAATCCAAAACTTGCCTGCACCAAACCAACGGACTAACGGATTTCTGCATTGGTGTAAGTTTTTTCTTTGGTGATGAATACAGCCTAGAAGAAAAAAAAATGGTAACAGTAATATAGTACGTTAAAGTAGGGATCTTTAAGGTATAGATTTCAATAGGGAGAGGTAGTAAAAGTGATGGAGCATATTTAAAGTCACCACATTTACTTATTGTACAAGAAAATGATACTGTAATAAATATAAAACCAAATCTCAAGCACTAAGTGAATCCAGCTAAGAAATTACTAAAACGTGTCTTTGCTTTGCTCTCATAACTAGTCACACCTTTTTTTTAAACAATTGTTTATTGTTTTCAGCAGGACTTTACTAACTTCTTGATGTAGCCATATCATTAAATCTAATGTAGGTGGCAGTTGGTTAATGACAGCTAGAGCAAACAGAGACCACTGGCATGAAACCCAGTCTGCTGCCATGAGTAGGCTAACCACACCTCCTACTGGGTGAAAACAGCGAACCAAGAAAGGAGCACTTGTGCAATGGAGGAGCCCAAGCCAGGGGGAGACAATCAAAAGCTTTTAAATTCAGCCAAATATTCCACTTAGTGAGGGGGAGTCCTTGACTGAAAATGGGGATTAAGGGTGATATGCACCAAATCCTGGACTCTTGGGCTCCCAAGAAAAGATGCACTATGGGAGCAAGCGAGGGGGAGGCTACTAAAAATAGAATCTAGGTAATCCAGAATTATGAATGTATGTATGTATGTATGTGTGTGTGCTGGTTTTTTGAGGTAGGGTCTCGTTCTAGCCCAGGCTGACCTGGAATTCACTATGTAGTCTCAGGGTGGCATTGAACTCATGGTGATCCTCTTACCTCTGCCTCCTGAGTGCTGGGATTACAGGTGTGCACCACCACACCCGGCTCAGAATTATGTATACCTGTTAACCTATACTGATCTCACTCTCCGATGGAGATTGTGTTTGTATCTTTTAGGATGCAACAAGAGAGCTGTGGCCCATCTAACCCTACCAACCAACTGTAGGCTGATAGCTGAGATCCTGGTAAGAGACAAGACACCACAGTCATACCGTGGAGGACCCATATGGAACCCCGCAGAGAATGATGGGATGAACAAGGGACCCACAGCCACAACCATTCAATCAACACAGGATAAGCCAGTGAGACAGAAACCAATGATTTTAGACACAAAGACCCCTAAGTTCTCAACATTAAAGCAGCCTTAATACTCACCCACCACGATTCAGGGAACTGAGTGGAAGAGGGGGCAGAAAGATTGTGAGAGCTGTGGTGGGGGAGACTATCCAGAGGCATGGCACCCCTCAGTAACAACACACTTGGGCCAGGAGAACCAGGCTGAATACTAGGCTCTCCATGGTCCCCTGCCACAAGGACTGATCCAGACGGCCCACGAAGGAAGATATCCAGCTGATTGGGAATGGGGAGGGGGAGCATTGGGGAATTGGGGATAACAACTCATTGTTTTCCCACTAAATAATGTAACTCATTATGGACAATAAAAATTAAAAAAATCTAATCTAGGAAGCTAAGAAAGAGATCCACCTCCCATTCCTCTGTCCCCACACTCAAATCCACCAGACAAACCATACTTCAAATCCTTAGTAACTCAATACAAATCACTTAGGAAATCACTTTGGTTTTAGAAAAGAAAGGAACAAAATTTTAAAAGCTTTTGGGGAAGGTGTACAAAAGAGAAAAGCAGAAGAAATAAGATTTGCCTAACTGGATCCCGTACTTTTGGGCTCCCAAAACAAGATGCACTATGGGAGCGAGTGACTGGGAGACTACTAAAAATAGAATCTAGGTAATCCAGAATTGTGTATATTTGTTAACCTACACTGATCTCACTCTCCGATGGAGATTGTGTTTGTATTTTTCAGGATGCTGCAAGAGAGCTGGGGCCCATCTAACCGTACCAAACAACCGTAGGCCGATAGCTGAGATTCTGGCAAGAGAGGACCCACCACAGTCATATCGTGGAGGATCCAAATGGAACCCCGCAGAGAATGACGGGATGAACAAGGGGCCCACAGCCACAGCCATTAAATCAACACAGGATAAGCCAGTGAGACAGAAACCAATGATTTCGACACAAAGACCTCTAAGCTCACAACCTTA
>PVHP010042202.1:0-15067 GCA_004024765.1 Zapus hudsonius
GAGAGCCGTGGTGGGGGAGATGGTCCAGAGGCATGGCACCCATCAGTAAATTATCTATTTTTAAATAGCAAAATTCCTTCAGGGATTTCAATTTCTTTCCCTCTAAAATAAATAGATATTTTTCACTTCAGTTTGAACATTGTCTGCATTCTTAATTTTTAATTTGAGAAAGGTCACTGAGCTAGTTTGTGAAACTGTGAACTAAGTTTATACCAAGACTCCTACTACTAATTTCAAAACATAAAATAATGGCCATTGGTTATGTAATAAGATAACCTATTATCACTATTTGAGGTGGCTGGGAAGACTCTTCAGTGGGTTAAGTTCCATGCAAGTAAACGAATGCAAGCTCATTATACAGCACCCATATAAAAACTAACAATAAATCAAAACAAACAAACAAACAAAAAACCTCAATGTTTGTTGTAGACACACATGTCTGTAATCCTACCAAGCACTCAGAAGGTGCACACAAGAGTGTGGCTTGTTGGCTGGCTACTCTAGCATAATTCAGGTGCTCTGTGTTCAGTGAGAGACTCTGTCTCAAAAAAAAAAAAAAACTTAATAAAGTGAAGAATGAGGAAGACCACAACATTGACTTCTGCATGCACATGCACATGGATGCACTCAAATGTATACAGAGAGGCATACACATGTACAAACATACACATTCATGCACACAAAAAAACTTCCTTGAGATGAAATTTGTTTAATGGATGCAAGTGTATGAGAACGTTCACAGATTTAGTTCTTTTTGCCGAAAATAAACAAACTCATGCTCCAGTTTGGGGGAAGACCTGCTTCTTCCTGTAGAAGTATTATTAATGCAACTCAAAGCGGATTTCCCTAAGGGACCCACTATTTCAAAATAAGTCACAAGACACCCTGCTGCTCATATTCTCAAGTACAATTCAGCTTGGCCATATTGCTGTTTTCATGGCAGACACCCTCTGAATGAAATAAGAAATTGAATCCTTATTTAGATCTCAATAGGGTATGGGGATGAAGCTAATAAAAATGACTTTTCTTCTTACTTGTCTTCATTTGTTATCTTGTAACCTGATATGTAGCTATTTGTCTGACCTAGAAAAATCAATAAGTATGATACATTACATAGACAAGAAAGTCAGAAGAAATGAAGTTTGTCTGGAGAACACTTCCAAATGCAAATTCAGCCTTGACTTTGCATCCAGCTCTTCTTAAACACAGACTATCAACAGTTCCCAAATGACAGAAAGTTCTAAGTCAATCATTTCTAGGAAACAAACTTCTGGGAAGAGAACATTAAACCAGAAACACTTCATAAATGATCCTGGGGCTGGGGAGATGGCTATGGTTTACACATTTGTTGCACAAGCACTAGTACTTGAGTTCAGGTCTCCAGCACCCACATAAAACGTATTCTTATCGTCCCAACACTGGAGAGGTAGAGACAAGAGAATCCCCAAGACTTGCTGGCTACTTAATCTAGCCAAATCTTTGAGTCACAGGTTAAGTGACAGAACCTATTTCAAAAAAGTAAGTTGGGGCTAGAGAGACGATGTAGTGGTTAAGGTGATCACCTGCAAAGCAGAAGGACTGGGATTTAATTTTCCAGTGCCCACGTGAAGCCAGATGCAAAAGGTGGCACATGTGTCTCAAATTAGTGTGCAGTGGCTGGAGGACTTGGCATACCCATTCTCTCTATATATCTGCCTCTTTCTCTCTCACTTTCTCTCAAAATAAAAATAAATAAAAAATAAATAAGGTGGAAAGAGCACTTGAGGTAAATGCCTGGTGTTCTGGTTTTATTGTTCTGCTTTTGATCCTTTGCAGGTCTTCTGGTTAAACTAAAGATCAAACATCTCTTTTGGGACATATGTCTCTTTAAGTTCCCATAATAACATTCAGGAGGTTGGGCAGGATCCTCATAATATTCCTAAGGAAGTAAGAAAACTTAGAGGGACTATTTTCATAGCTAGAAATACTGTGACATATGTGTTGTGTGTAAATGCTGCATAGAAGTAACTGGAAACTTTGGTGTGGAAAAGTCTTTTGAGCTATGCTGGGTTAAATCTTACCAACCCAATGTCAGCAGAAACATACACCCTGAAACACAGGAGACTCCACTCTTATTGGTAAGCCCACCCCATGCCCTATTTCTACAAGACTCATCTTTCTCTTCTTCCAATACTCTCTTCACAGTAATGATATTAATGCCTGCATTTCCTTGGAAACAATGTGTGTCTTATTATACCCAACTCAATTGTCATGAGGATTCACCTATATTATTTCAGCCTGGCTTATTACTGAATAGAATAAAGAAGAAAATCTTGATTGCATAAATGTTGATATATAACAAAATTACTTTGAAAAATTAATGGTTTGATGGTTTAACCTTTAATATGACATCTACATGCATGGGTAAATGCATGTTTAGTCATATATATGTGTACTGAAAAATGTGAGAATCTGTAAAATGTAAGGCTTACTGGTCCCCTGTTGAAATATTATTTATATTTTGCTAAGATTCTTATTTCCCCACCACCACACATTTTATGAAGATTTAGAATGAGACAGAGATTAGTAAAACATAAATTGTAACTCATCTCATTTAATCTTTATACCAAGAATGAGCAGGACCTGTTCATTTCCACAGGATAAAAATTGTCCAAGAAAACAAACTGGATTCTGGGCAAACTTGGTCTACCTATGAATGTCAGTTTATTGCTTCTAACACATACCCAAGTGAAAAGTGAGTAAATATTTGTGGTTGATGCATAAAACTAAAATCACAATGTCCCAGCATGCTATCTATTGAATGATACACTGTAAATTAATTAAGCGTGCCTATGTGTGGTAGAGCTGAAAACACAGCAATCATAAGTGCACCAAGAAACTGAATTTTCAAATAGCTTTCACTGTTTCTGAATCTTGTTGTTTCATATAATGTGCTTATGACACTACAACATTAATATTTGAAAATGCAATTTTCTTGGCTTTATATAATTGAATCTTTTAAAAATTATGTCTTTTTCTCAGCACTTCAAATAAACAAGTATTGAAATAGTCATGAGACTCAGCAAAGAATTTTTGTGGTATGTTTTACATATAAAATATTTAGGTTGTGTTTCATTTCTTGTTTAATGTGTATATTTAAATGTGGTTAATTTGTAATGTCAATATTTGAGATGACCATTATTTGAAAGCCAGCCTGGGCTACAGACCAAGTTCAGACTGGGCCTCATATGCATGAACCCTCCCTCAAAAATGCCCAACAAATGAAGAAACAAAAGAGAATAGGAAATGCATATTCTGACTCAATTCATAAAAAAACTACATAATTTTCCTATTAACTTGTGCTTTCTAACAAAATTATAGAGAACTTCCACTACCAATTACATTGGAAGGAAAGTTGAAAATAATTAAAAATCAAAGAAAGAGGTTTGTGTGGGAGAAGGGAAGAGTTTTATTACATAGTCCAGGATAGCCTCAAATTCTAGATCCTTCTTCCTCAGCCTCCAGAGAGATGAGATTACAGATGTGCACTCCACAGCTGGCTTCAGATAAAGTTTTTCTACACAATTAAGAAAAGCATGTTCAAGGTTCAGGGGTCAAAAGAATACTTGTTTGACTAAATTATAGCATGTACATTATCAAGAGAAGCATAAACATATTTGCAATTTTTTAAAGCATACCCTTTGAAATTGTAGTCTGGTTTGTTAAACCAAAGCTAAAATAAATACATTAAATTGCAATTTCCCTACTGAAACATGTTAGTTTAATGTTGCCTAAGTGTTGAAAGTAGAATGGACGTACTGTGTACTTCATCACACTGACCATGGATAATTTTCCAAGGAGATTATCACATGATAAAGTGTGTGTGTGGGAGGGAGAGAGAGAGAGAGAGAGAGAGAGAGAGAGAGAGAGAGAGAGAGAGAGAGAGAGAGAGAGAGAGAGAGAGAGAGAGAGAGAGAGAGCTTTCACCAAAAGGCAGTTTTTATAAATAAAATGTTATAAATAGTATATTTGCAGTGAAATAGTTGCCTTTTAGAGTACCTTTTAGTCATATTCCAGAAGGCAAAAATCTTTTTTATTTTATTCGTGTTTCCTGTGTTTGTTTCTGTTTATTTCATTTTGGGTGTTTAGTGCCAAACATTTTAGGCTTTATCTGTCCCCATTGAAGTCAGCAGAAGGTCGCCACCTAGTGGTCACATGAGCAAGTTCAAAGCTGGCCCTACTGATTTAAGAGGTACTTGTAACCAAACCTTAAGACTTTCGGAAGAATGATTCAAACATTTTAAAAGCCCATACACAATTTATGATGGTTTCTCTAGTTTGTTTCATTTATATATACCAGTATAGGAGAACTTACTAATGTTAACATGGTCAAGGACTTGTGGCAGGGGCTAGTAATAGTTAACTTTAAAATTTCAAGAACTATTCTTTACATAGATAGTTGAAGCATTCAATAAAGGTTTTAACCATTTTACACTGAAGGGACTATATGTACACACATACAGTTCAATGTATTAATTTAATAAAAGTATGTTGAGTGTGGCCTTATTGAAGTTAGAAGGTGTGATTCAGATTAAAATGAGTTCTAAACTCAGTCACTTTTTAAGACAAATTTGGTCCAGTGGCTAAACTTTTTTTATTCCTCTGTGTTCTCATTCCTACAACTGGAAGCACAAAAAGAATATACCTCACAAAATATCCTTGAGAAGCAAATAAATGCACTTGATAAATGTCACCCTATCAATCAGTACAAATGGCAAAAATTCTGAAAAAAAGCTTGCTTTCAAATAAAAATAGATTACAATTAGGAATCAAGATTTTGGAACCCTCCATGAAAGGCATTGATCTTGTTAAGTGGGACTCATTCATCTAACCATGTCAAAACATTTATTTTTAGACATGTCATAATTGTGGAATTCTCTGGAAACAAAAATAGTTACTGTAAACATTTTAAAGTCTTTTTAAAAAACAAATAAATCCACTATTGAAAATAATGATTACTAATAGTTGCTAACATCCCTGTACCTTGCTGAGGAGAGGCGGCCTTCATTCAATGCACCTGTGACAGAGGACAGTATCAGAAAAGATGGAATACGATAGTCAATCTCTGTGGGACGCTCCTAGTAACCAGATTATATGGTTCATAACCATTATGAATCCAAGAACAAAACTGTCTTCCACTGTGTTTATGAAAATAGGTGTCTAATGGCCTCAGGACCAGGCATCTTTGAGGTTCATACAAATCTCTTTCATAAAAAGTGAGAGAGTTCTGTTTGGCAACATTCAAAAACTCTAAATCATTCAAAATCAATACGTAGTGAGTGATTGGCTGAAGCATGACTCCTGTTCAACCACTGGGCAGAATATCATAGAGTTATATTTTAAATTAAATCCTTAAATCTTTTTTTTGAAACACCATAGAAGTTGGCCCCATCAATCTTCACTGAGGTATTATTATATCTCTTATTGGATGAGCGTTTCAAGACAGCTGCAAGATTAAGCCATAGTGAGTGCTGTTCATAAAGGCATAGTGAGTTTTCAGAATCAGGTTTACATTTTACACACATCACCCACATGATATGGCACTCATTTTACATGTTAATCTTTGGCTAAATTCTCGGGAGTTTTTAAAAAACCGCCTGGGAAGGGGGAGGACATGAATACTTCAGTCTAAATTTCTCCTTAAGAATTAAAAATCTGGGTGGAACATGCCTTTAATCCAGCACTCTGGAGACCACCCTGAGACAACATAGTAAATTTCAGGTTATCCCTAACTCTCCATAGACATTTTGATTCAAGTGTGTCTGCTTAGCATCTTAGTTCCCACCCCCACCTCACTGAGCTGTTTGTAAGCACCTCCAGAAACCAATTGGTGTCACCTATAAGCAAGGGAAGATTTCAAGTGAGGACTCTCCTCACTAATCATTCTTTTGGTAGCATCGTTCCAAGAGCAGTCACAGACAGATTCTCAGTGGCTTGTTAGTGAAATTGAAGTGCTGTCAGCCACATCCATTCTTCTTTTGTGAAAAAAAATATATATATGCTAAGCAATTTATACATTGTGCTTCTTACTGAAAGGAGAGATGGAGCAGAAAGATGTTTGAGGAAGGGATATTATAAAAGAATGTTTTAATATTGCATCCTTTAATGTGTGGTGGTGGAAACATGTAGAAGAAAAGCTTTGTCAAATCCTCACCGAAGAGCTTTAAGTCCCTGAAAAATCTCCACCACCTGTGTGAAACATATGTGAGAGAAAAGCAAGGTGAGAGAAAAAAAACACAAGCCAGGCAAGATGACCAACAGTAGCATATTAATAACAGCGTCCCTGGCCGTGCTTCCCCTCCTCATCGTGACTCTGGGTGGGATGCACAGCACCCCTAAGGCACGGTTCCATTGGTGCTTAGAATTCTGGAAGAGCTGAGTTGCATTTGGAGTCTGCCTGCCCATCTCCACCCCACTTCTAAAGATGAGCTGGGAGTGGCTCTACCAGGAACCGCCTCCCTGGCAAAGAGCTCCATCTCCTGCCAGCACCCCAGTGCCCGGTCCTCTAGCTCTGTAGACAGGCACCGACCTAAACACGGTCCTCTTGGCTCAGTTCTAATTGATGTAAACGTGACAACATTTCCAGTGTGCTCATCACAGCCTCCTTCCCCCTTCGCCAGACCAATGCCAAGCTCCTGACCTTCCAACTTTGGGGAGAAAAAGAAAGTCCAGGGACAGAAAGGAAGGAGACAGGCATCTCTTATAAGATTAGGCTACAGATCCCCCGTATATACACCAACCACAACAACACAAACGAGAAGCAGGTGACGACGAAGGACGGAATGGGGACATGAACAACTCTCAGCCAATACAGGGCGTCTGAGCTCTGCAGACCCAACATATCTGGATGCAATAAATCTCCAAAGCCAGCGCCTTCCTTGCTGCTCCGAATGATAAATGCCTGTTTGACTCCCCAGGCTCGGTTCCCCTCAGCAGTGGAGAGCATCCCAGAGGGTTTTCTTCTCCCTTAACCTCCCCTCCACGGTTTGCACAGAAGAAAAATAAAATAAAATAAAAAGAAGCAAAGGAAACTCCGCTGGCCTAAAGGTCATTTGCAGACTTGGGTTTCTCGCTTCCTAATCATAATAGCGAGACCCGGCTGGAGCCCTGCCAGAGGTCCTCAGTGGAAGCGCGGTAGATTCATCCAACAGTCCTTCGTGGGAAATCGAGAAGCCGGGTGCCAGGGACCCGACTATCTCCCTCCCACCGTGGCTCACCCTCCCTGGCTCACTGGGGCACCCACAGGCTTTACCCCGCGGCTCTCCACCTGGCGCATCCTCTCCCCGGGCCCCGGGGCGCACTCAGATCGCTCCAACTTCCCATGGAGTCAGTCCCTGGATGGGCCGAGGGGAGCCTGGAAGTGGGGCGCGGGGAGGTTGGGTGGGGAGCGGGGCTGGGAAGGAGAGTACTAGAGGGGAGTCCAGGCTGGTTCCCCCATCCCTCCTGGGAACGTGGGTGTCCCCAGCCCCCAGCCCAGCGCGCCCCAGGAGCCAACTCTCACCTGGTCCGCCGGCTGCGCCTGGCTGGCCCTCGCCCCCGGGGTGGGCTGCGGCTCCTGTTTCATGACTGTCATCCCCGGCTGCCCACCTCGGAGCTCTCACTCGCTCGCGGGCACTTCACACGCGGGGACCGTCCCTTGGCCGCGATCGCATGTCACAGGCGGGCCCGTCGTCGCTCTCCGAATTGGCGGAACGGGGAAAGCGGTGGCGGCGGTGGGGTGGGGAGGGGGAGGGGAGCGGCGGGGAGGGGACGGAGCGCGGCGGCAGCTGGCAGGCGCCCCGGTGACAGGATTCTTCTTTTTTGGCGACCGCAGACCCTCGGACACCCAAGTGTCCTCCCCAACCCGCCGCCGCCGCCGCCACCACCCGAAACGCGCAGATCCTCCGCGATCCGAGAGACACCGGCGACCAAGTGGCAAGTTAGTGGGGCGGCGTGCGACTGGTCCCCGACACCTGATCTTGCCGGAGCCGAGCGTCGCCACGCCGGAGCAGCGGGGCTGGCATTCTACCGCAGTCCGCGCCCCCCGCGCCCGCACCGCACCGCACCGCCGCCGGCCCCGGGGGCTCCGGGCACCGCGCTCAGCGCGCCAGGTGCAGTGGCCGAGGGCCGTGCGCCCGCATCTCCAGCAACCGCAACGCGGGAGAGACAGAGAGAGGAAGAGAGAGGCAGAGAGAGCGTCCTGCGCCACGCGCGAGCTCCCCACTCCAGCAGCCCCGGGCGCTGGGCTCTTTGGGCTCCTCCAACCCCTCCACCCCCTGCGGGCTCCCAACAAAACCCGGAGAAACGGAGTGCACCCGGGCAAAGCCCTCAGAGTCTCCCGAGCGCCCAGTGGGCATGCTCCAATTCTGTCTGAGAAAGCAGAGGACACCTGGGGACGCGGACCTGGAGCCCCACTGGGGGAGTGCAACACCTGTCTGAACCAAGAGTTGTCCCATATTGGTCACCTGAGGCTCTTAGCCTCCAGATTTGGGGCAATGCTATCCTTTAGCCTCACGCCTGCTTACTCAGATAAATACTGAGTTAATGCCAGTCCCTAAAGATTGGTTTAAAAAAGCATGATACTAACCGCAATGATAATCTGCCACTTCTTTCAAAATCTGTATCCTGGGCACAGGTGTTAAAAAAGAAAGCCCAATTTTAAGGTCTTTCCTTCAGCATAGTCTTCTCTTATTCAAAGTTAGTTTCCCTCGCATCCCCCCTGTACCAAACACATTGTACAGGAGAGACTAAGTAACAGGCCTCAACTGTCCACACCCCATATGGATGGTTATATGCAGCATAAACTGCAGTGTGGATATGGGAGCTGGAGCAGGTGGATAAACCAACAAGCAGATGTAATTTCGAAAAAGAGCAGGGGTGGGGGGGTTACAAGAGACACAGGTGAGCAATTTCACCCACATGAACCATGGGTGGCTTTGCCCACTTTGCCCATAGTGCTAGGAGGAATAGGTCTTGGCAGATGGACCATGCAATGGGACATCAGACTCAGATGCAGGTGGTTGGAGATTGCTCACCAGAGAAAAGGCAGGAGGTTTGCAATGAGCCAGTGGCATCAGAAGAGAGCCCAGGGCATGGGGACTGAGGTGGGGTAGCAACAATGAGTCGGATTTCATTAGCCTGGGACTGGCTTTCTTGGTCTCCACTGAGCTGTCTACAAAATTACCACTTAGCTGACTGCCAGAAGAAGTGTTCCTGTCTTGCTATTTCCTGATACATGAATTGTGATGCTTGTGCTAAACATGCAAAGTAGCAACAAACCCTTTAGGATCTAGGAAGCCAGGGGAGATGGCTTGGTGGTTAAAATGTTTGCCAGGAAATTATGAGGAACTGAGTTCAGAGCCCTAACACCCACACATAAAAGCCTGGGAGTGTGTCACACACCTGTCAATCCAGCACTGGGGACGAAGACACAAGAGGATCCCAAGGTCTTGGTTGCTAGCTAGACTAGCAGTCAGTGAACTCCAAGTTCAGTGAGAGACCCTTGCCTCAAATTAGATGGAATGATTGAGGAAGATCTTTCACATGGATCTCTGACCTCCACATACACATGTTCAGCCATGTGCATACACACAGGCACACACGAGTGGGCCACACATATATGAACATGCATGCACATCACACAACATACTAATAAAAGAATGAATGCATCAATGACCATCGATGGGTAGAGTTCACATAGCTCTAAGGATTATAGCAAATGGCCTTTCTGCTCTATTTCAGTAGAAATAACTTTTTGATAGGAATGATTTTGTGAGTTGTAAAAATATAAGACAAATATTAAAACATGAAATATGAATAAAATAGCTACCCAGTAAATCTGCCAATCTGACTTTTTCCCTCCCATATAATTTGAGTGGTTGGGAGAGATCATGCATTATTCAGAAAATGTTTCCTTCTTTTCATTTTCTCTTCTGTTCATTATCCAAATACATTCAATCTGCTCAAGTATTTCCATTTTGGAAAATCTGGTAGACTAGAAGGAATTTATGACAGAGATTTCTTTTACACAAGACACTACACTACAGGAATATCATCATTCTACTTAATATTACTTAACTGGATTGAGTTCACCCATTTTTTAGTACTCAGCATACAATTTTCTTTAGTTACAATTTAAGACATAAATTGTGACATGTTACTAAATGTGTCATATGTAAGAGAGTCTTATTTTGAGGTAAATTTCTTTGAGTCTTTGTCATTTGAAATGTGTTGTTATATTTTAGCTCTTGAGATTTAGGTTAAGGGTATTTCCTAAGAATCTCATGTAAGCTGATTATTGAATGTGATGTAATTGAATTTGTGTATTAAAATTTCTACATACAATTTAATTTGTGTTCATTTTTTTGAATGAGTATGTGTGTGTGCATATGCATGTCTACCTATGTGGGTGCACTCCTGTGGGCATGTGCACAGGTGAGATCAGAGGCCAATGTCAGGAATTTCCTTCAATTGTTCTCTATCATATTCTTTCAGACAAGGTCTCTCTCTGAAGCTGGAGTTCACTGATAAAGCTAGACTAGCTAAACAGTGAGCCCCAGGGACTCTGTCTCCACTTCCCCTGTGCTGGAAATGCACAATTCTACTCTGGCATTTTTAGGAGGGCTTGGGGGCTCCAAACTCATATTTGCAAGGCAAGCACTTTACCTGAATAATCCATTGACCCAGTCCTCATTTTCTTTTTTTATCTTAAATATATATTTATTGTCCATAATGTGTTACATTATTCAGTGGACAATGAGCTGTTATCCCTAATTCCCCAATGCCCCCCTCCCCATCCCCAATCAGATGGATATCCTCCTCCTTGTACCATCTGGATCAGTCCTTGTGGCAGGGGGCCCTGGATAGCCTAGTACTCAGCCAGGACCTCCTGGCTCAAGTGTGTTGTTGCTGTAGGGTGCCATGCCTCTGGATCGTCTCCCCCACCATGGCTCTCACAATCTTTCCGCCCCCTCTTCCGCATAGTTCCCTGAGTCGTGGTGGATGAGTATTAAGGCTGCTTTAAGGTTGTGAGTTTAGGGGACTTTGTGTCGAAGATCGTTGGTTTCTGTCTCACTGGCTTATCCTGTGTAGGTTGAATGTCTGTGGCTGTGGGTGTTCAACAAAAATAAACACTTCACTCCCTAAGGGAAAATATGGTTGCAATTCTGTTTTGTATGGCCTCAGATTATGATATCATTAGAGGGGTCATTTCCAATTATAATCCAATTTCTACACAATTTGGAGACATGTATAGCCATAGCCCTATGTAATGTAGACACAGACCACCTGTGTGACTGGCACAGATCTTCCTATATTGAGTTCAACGGCAGGAAGAAGCTCCTGCCTCCATTTTAATCCCTGGCAAAATTCAAATGTTCACACCAAATCACCATTAAGATCCCTTCTCTTTCTACTTTCTATAATTATAATTTGATTTTATAAATTAAAACTACTTCTGAATGGTAAATTATTTATTTATGCTGAAAATTGAGTGGGGGAGTTAATTATGCACTTACAAACCAAAAGGAAAATTCTAGAGTTGAAGGAGTAAGCTCACAAAGTTTTCTTAACACCCATCAAATTTTCCTATGCTCTCTTTTTACACTTAAGTGCATGGTACTAATTTTGTCAAGTTACTGCCCTTAGGATTCAGAAGAATAAAACTAGAATTTGGCATACAAAGGATTCCTGAAAATGGAAGGTTCCATTTAAAGTGTTTTGTAGAAACTCACAGAATATCTCTAAACATTCTTCTTTATGTAGCATCTTTGAAGAACTAACTTGTTACCCTTTCTATTATTCTATTATTTCTATTAGTGGTATGTTAAAGAAAGTTTCCCTATAAATTTCATGAGATTAAATCAGGGTTTTGTAACTTCAAAGAACATAGGGGTTCATCTAATATCATTTTGTCCATTCAATGCCATATAACAGCCATTTTATTCAGAAATATTTTACAGATTTCAACTGTACCTTACTTCTGAACATTTAATTACTACAAATTCCATTTTCTTTTTTAATATTTTATTTATTCATTTTCAAGCAGAGGGAGAGAGAGAGAGAGAGAGAGAGAGAGAGAGAGAGAGAGAGAGAGAGAGAGAGAGAGAGAGAGAGAACCATGCCACCTCCTTTAGGGCCTTAGGCACTGGAGGCAAATGCCTTAACCACTGAGGTATCTCTTCAGCCCTACAATTGCCATTTTCTAGTTTCCATATAAACATAATCTCCAAAGTTCCTCCCTCAATCTTTTTATGTGGATTTGTAAAATATCATTTCTGTGAACATCTCCAGTATCCTCTTCTACTGATCCAGTGCCTTATTGGTGAAATTCCAATGTAGTATATCTCACTTTTTTTCTTCTCAGAAAATTAGGTTGAATAACTTGGAGCAGATTATGAAAGCTAGAAAATTTATGCATTGGCAAAAGATCATTAAAATATGTCAGCATTGGTGGCAACAATAGTCCATTTTAGAGATCCATAGGTCAGACATGTTCTCTTTAATCACCCTTATTAAATTGTAGACAAAGAAAAACAGAACCAAAATTTACTCTTTTTCAACAGGCCAGTAATAAATAAGGCCTAGTTAACTGTGATATGTCAGAGAAAGACAAAAGACCCTCGAGATGTTGCTGACCTTGACAGACAAACTCTTCAATTTCAGATGAACTAGGTAAGACACATGTGACCCTGAAAGCAGCTAGTTGCCTGCAATGCCTCACTGTGTCCCTTGTTTTATTTTCATTTATTTATTTTTCCCCTTTTCTGAAGTAAACCTGCATTGGCATACAAAGGCCACTTTGAGAGGGTTTTCCCAGGCAGTAGCCCATCCCCTACTGAGTTTCTGTAATGAGCACAGCATCAGAGAGACAGGGTTCCTGATCTGAGTCTTCCGAGGCCTGCCCTGAATTCTGCCCAATTAGCTCTTTGCTGTGAAGAATGAGCTTTAGTTCATATTGGCTGCCATCATTTGCTTTCGATTTATAAATCACCTCTACTCACCTCAATTGGATCCTCAAATTCCCCAAAGAGCCAAAGTGCATATCATGTCCTTGGGCAGAAAACTAGTTCAGTAAGCAGTATTCAGAAATAAGATATATTTCAAAAAATTTAGCCAGTAAACTACAATAGATGTTTATTTTAAAAGAAATAAAAAAGAAAGATACAGAGAAGGCACTAGATAGTTAAGTGGTATCCATGTATGCTACTCAGAATTGTCTGAGCTTCTTTTGGCATTAACTAAACTTTCTGTCAGTCTCTGTCTGTGACAGGAAGACATTGCTGTTATAAAAATTCATAGCCCAATTATGATCTCTGGTGGAAGCAGACAGAGTTGCAATATCCTGAGAGTCATTCTTGTTGCTCACCAGAGACCTGAAGTTATTGACAAACTGCTCAGTCATACTGAGTTCCAGTGTGAGAGAGACTCCTTGCTTGTTATATTTACACACCTCACGTCTCCTTTCACCTGCCAGCCTTCTTTGACATATACCAGAGAATCGAGACAATAAAACAATGGAGATGGTTTTTCCTGTGTATGATGTTTCTATGTTTAGCTCATCATGAAAACAAACCAACTTGAGAATTTACAAAATATTTCTGCTATTATTATATGTATCCACTAGATGCTCAGGAACGGGCTGGCATTTATTGGTTTTATTTTTTAAGTGTTCTTTGTCATCTGGACATATCATGCCCATTTCACATATCACCTTTTGGCAGATCTCCTTACCTGTACCAGACCTGCATGTTCTGGGGTCAGCCAACATCCCATGGTGAAGGGGATCATGACACTTCACTCCTCCCTATGGCTGGTTGCTGCAGCAAGGGGGAGTCCATTTCTTCAGTAATGGACCCACTGGTAATTTGCCCATGCTTCAGTACATAACATCCTCTGATATCATCCAAGCAACCTAAATTAAACTCAGTGGCTTACTCTCTTCTCTCTCTCTCTCTCTCTCTTTCTCTCTCTCTCTCTCTCTCACACACACACACACACAGAGAGAGACAAACACACAGACACACAGACACAGACACACACACGCACACACACACACACACACACACACACACACACACACACACACAAAGGCTTCAAAGTAGTATTGAGTCTAGCTGGGAACACTGTCTTCCAAGCCTGCCATGGCCATTGTGAACACTATAGGAGCCAGATAATTGCCTTAGCTAAGCAGACAGATAGGGCGAAATGGTCCTTGGTAGGTGACTCTAATCTAACCCAGATGGAGAAGGGGTAACCCCACCTCTCCCTTCTTCTCCCTGGCCTAGGCGAAACTTCACACTGCCAGGCTGGCTGGGATGTGCACAGTGATGTATGAATCATGGACCAACCAGCATCTATGCCTCTTTTAAACTCACCAATCATGGGTTCAGGAAGGGCAGGCTTCCCCATTTGATAAAAATTCAGTTCCCATTGACACTGTGGATATCCCAGCTCTGGAAATCCCCTCCTCTCAGAGGAATCTGCTTTCTTGCTTACTTACTCTGAAATACTCTAAAATATACTTTCCTCTTTTAAACACTTTCCTGCCATTTAATCTTTTATTGATAGATAAAACGAACCCAACAGTCCTTAACCTAGCTCTGATTACCACTCCAAGCTTGATTCCCACAAACATCCCCTTATCAATGAAGGTGGAGCTTAGGATGTCCCCTACTCCTCACTGAGCAACTCATGATTGGTAATGGTTGCTGGGGGGGGGGGGAGTCAATTTCCTCCAAATTGAAACATATCCTCTGGAGGCAAACAAGCCTGAGAAAGCTGAAACTTAAGAGGTTCAGGATCCCTCCTACTGTTTGGGAGAGTCCTCAAAAGGAGGCTGAGCTGCCTGCAAGTCCCACAGTGAACTCCAAGACACAGCTCTCATGACTTGTCACTTATGCTGAGAGAGATTTTGGATGATTCATCTGATTTAGGGTCACCTTTGCTCCTGTAAGTAACCCCTCATCCTGCTTTACTAGTTCACCATAAGTGGTTTTGGTACAAAAATGATTTGGTCTGCCTCCTATGTGGGGTGAATAGTTTTTTTTTT
>PVHP010042203.1:0-15332 GCA_004024765.1 Zapus hudsonius
GCTGTGTAGGGTGACATTTCTTAGATGGATTCTTGTGTCTAATCTCTAAATTCTATAACTAATGATATCTTTCTTCTTCTTTTCATGTTCTCTTTTTTTTGAGACTGATGGTTTTGTTGTAAACTTGACTTGTTTATTTATTTATTTGTTTTGGTTTTTCAAGGTAGGGTCTCTCACTGTAGCCCAGGCTGACCTGGAATTCACTCTGTAGTCTCAGGGTGGCCTTGAACTCACGGCAATCCTCCTACCTCAGTTTATTAATCTTGGATCATTCTGTTGGTTCTGTTCCTCTAGAGAACCCTGGCTAATACAGCTTCTTAATGGTGTACTTATGACCTTAATGTCTTATGGAGAATAGATAAGTACACAGAGTATATTTACTAGAAGATGTCTAAGAGACCACCTTCTTGATTGGGCTGTTGTCATGGGCTTCTGAAATGGTTTTGTTGTCAGCTTGATCTGTTTAGTAATCTTGGCTGGGTCTCAGGTTGCTTATAGGAAGGCAGCCCCCTCAATAGGGGGCAGAATGTAAGGAGGCTCAGGGGAGCTAGAAGCAGATATCCTTTCCTGGGAGGACAGAGCAGGAAGGAAATTCCAGAGACCCAGTAAATCCACAAGTCTAGGAAAGGGTTGCAAGACCCCACCCTAAGGCTAAATAAAGGGGAAGGAGAGATTTCCTTCCCCTGGCTATCTGACTGATGGTGCTTATTGGACATCCCTTCATCAGAAACCTTTAGGCCTTCAGTGCTGGATTGGGACTACTGAGGCATCCAGCCATATGGACTGAGTGGCTACTGGTTCCTTGTCTCTTGGGCGTGCAGACTGCTATTGTGGGACTGCCGTGAGCCAATCCAATAAAAGTTCCCTTTTTTACTACAATTCATTCTGTTGGTTCCTTTAGAGAACCCTGAATAATATACTAGTCCTCACTAACTGACTTGGAACTCACTATGTAGACCAGGCTGACCTAGAATTTGCAGTGATTCTTCTGCCTCTGCCTCCCGAAGACTGGGATTGTAGGTATGAACCCTCACACCCAAACAGGAATAGTCATTTTAGTCTATGGTTATAAAATTAAAAGTTATAGTCACAAATGATTTTAAACCACAGTTCTCTGACATTAAGGTTTTGTTTTGTTTGTTTTGGCAAACATGAGAATAGAATTTGTCTTTTTTTTTTTTTGTCTTCTTTTGCTACTCAGCAGTAAGTCATAAAAGGGACTCAAATTTTAGTAACATTTGCTTTTTCATTATTCAGAGTTGCCAAGCTATTTCTTTTTCGTTTTGTTTTTAATGTTTGTATTTATTTGAGAGAGAGAGAGAGAATGGCCACACCAGGGCCTCCTGTCGTCGCATCCAAATACATGTCCCATGGCATGCAGCTGTCTCTACATGAATGCTGGGAGTCGAACCCAGGCTGTCAGGCTTTGCATGCAAGTACCTTTAGCCGCTGAGCCATTTCTCCAACCCTTTTTATTATGTTTTTGTATTGACAACCTCCATGCACATACACAATATACCCTGATCATAATCACCTCCAAACACTCTACTGTGTCCCCTCCTCTATCCTTTCTCTTAACTCACTTTCCTTTCTGCCTAGTACCTCTTCTTTGTTGATGTCATCGGGATTTTTGCCTTCATGTTATGCAGGTCTGTGTAGGTAGCAACAGCCACTGTGAGGTCATGAATGCAATGGCCACTTTGTGTCTGGAAGACAGTATTCTCCCCTTTGGCCCTTACTTTATTTTTACCACTTCTTCCATAATGGTCTGAGCCTTAGAGGGTATGATAGAAATGTCTCACTTACTTTGAGCTGTTCCTTATTTATTTTTTTCTGTCACTTATCTTTCATTGATTGTGAAACAGACCTAAGAGGTGCTAGCTACTGATTCCCAGTATATGAGCCAATTTTAAAAAAAATAATCACTTATGGAAGTTTTATGAATGTGAATGCAGACATCTTGATCTCTCAGTCAAATAACTCAATAGACCTTGCATGCAAGACCCATGAAAAGGGAAAAGTAGACCCATGAGAAGGGAAAGGAAATATTAACTAAATCACACTGTATTTGCTCATCTTTTTAAAACATTTTGGTTTATTTGAGAGAGAGAGAAAGAATGGGCACACCAGGGTCTCCCATGGCTGCAAACGAACTCCAGGCACATGAGCCACATTGTCCTTACATGGGTACTGAGGAGGCCAGTGGGCTTTGCAAGCCACTGCCTTTAACCACAGCCCTATTTACTAATCTATTTTTAAAAAGCAAGAGTATCCAAAAAACAAACTCAGAGATGCCATGAATCAACACAGAAAATACTATTTTTAGTGGTGTCCTCTGGCACTGGGAAGGATTGTGGCAATCACCTGTAAAGATACAAAGTAGTAACATCCTGGCTGGATTCAGAGTATTATCTCCTCTCCCCATTCATTTTGTTCTCTTCTTTCTTTACAAAGTATTCAGTATCAGCCCTTAAATCAACTGTGATTCTTTTTCAGAAAGAATGTCAGCTTTGCTAATACTACCTCAGTTCCATTTGATATTCTTGGAACTACTAGGACTGTATGTGGTTTATTTTTAAAGGCAGGCAGTTTTCTAAACTTTACAACATCTCATTTTCAAATCCTAAAGACTTTATTTAGTCCATGATGAATATTTGAGTAGTGTTAAATTTATCATTCTGGCAGTACTCACATTGTACTTGTCATTAATTGTGACTCATCAAAGAATGTTTTGATATTGAGTCCTTGGTTAACAGATGGTTCTGTTTAGAGGAACTGAGGCAGTGAGCTATGAGGTCCAAGGAGAGAAATTTCTTACATAATTAGTTAGTCACCATAGGTTGTTCGAATTTGTGAGAAAGCAAAGTTGTCTGAGGCAAATGAGATTAGGGCAGGGTTGAGCTGTGTGAGTGGATGGAGGCTTTTTTTTTTAAATTTGTTTTGACAATGTGTATAAAGAGTTGACATCAGTGTTAATGGTATGCTAAATGTGATGGTTAAGTTTTGTTGTCAACTTGACCTGTTAGCAATCCACAGGAATCTTGAGTGTTGTGTAGCAGATTTTCTCTGAATTGAAGAGAAAAAAGAGGCTCAGGGGATTCAGGAAATCATGTTAGCTAGAAACATCCTTTCCTGGGAGGGCAATGCTGGAAGAAAATTCCAGAGACTCAGAAGTCAAAAAGTCCTGGAAAGGGTTGCAAGACCCCACCCTAAGGATATATAAAAGGGAAGAAAATCTCTCTCCTTCTCCTGCCTGTTTGCTGCTATATGTGTGTGGTATTGGTGATGACTTCTCTCTCTTTCTGTTTGGATCTGAAGAGGGGGCCAGCCTCTTTCACTATTATGGAACTTCCCCTGGATCTGTAACTTCAATAAATCCCTTCCTCCCATAACTGTGCCTGATTTGGAGATTCATCCCAGCAGGGTGTAGCTGACTACAACACTAGGTGTAAGCTAGAATGACACCAATGGTCAGCAGAGTCCCAAAGTGGAAAACTGGAATATTTTTGTTTCTGTGGAGTCTGGCATCCTGGTATCTATAGTAACAGAAACCATCACAAAGAAAAGAAGGGCAGCTACAGTAGTGGCAGGACCAGGAAGGACTCCAGTGTGGGACAAAATACAATGGACCCTCCTTTTGAAGAGCATCAGCTTCAGAGTACTAGAAATGTCTTCCCCTCCTAGCTACCTCTCCTCTCTTTTTCCCTTAGCTTTTCTGGTGGTGGTAGTCTTTCCACCATTCCTAGATTCCTTCTTTTTAATCTTTAAACAGAGATTCATCAATGGTACATTAGTGCACAGCATTCAAAGGCATGAGCAAGCTTGCTAGACAACTTTATCTAGCATCTGTGTACCAGTTACTATGTTAGTCATGACTCCAGCTACATGAACAATTTTTTTTATAATCTGGGTCCTTCTGTGTGCACAAGTGAGTCATTCTTTGGCAAGACAGTGAGTGCTTTTTAATTAAGAAAAATAGGACACACATTGTGTCATTAAGAGAACTAAGGAGAAACATAGAAGTAAAATTCAGTTAGATACATGTGACAAATAATCAAAATTGGTTTAATGGATGATATTTACTCAGCCTCGCTGAACCTCAGTTTCCTCATTTGTAAAATAGATTCAGTAATATGTAGTATATAGGATTATGGGATGGAGTGAAATAAGCACCTGTGTCTCTGTATTTAGGAAGAGCAGTGTGTGAACAAGAATATGCTGACCAGGACATACAGGAAAATCATTAGAAATCAAAGCATACTAGTAATTGAATTCATAATCTGTGAAAAGTAGTTATGAGGCTGGAGAGATGGTTCAGTGGTTAAGGTGCTAGCCTGCAAAGTCTGATTCTGGGTCCGTGAGTTACTTAGGGGGTTGCAGCGTGCATCAACTCCCCGTTCACCCACGGGAGCTGGGTGAGCAGTGGCTTGGAACAGCCGTGAGCCGAACGAGAGATGAGACCCTCGGGAGAATGTGGCAGTGGGCAGTTCTCATTTTATTGGTAGATAACAGTTGTTTTTATAGAGAAAAGTCAGAGGTAGAAGCATAGGAAGCAAGATCTGTGGGCATCTCATGAGTTTGATTGGTAGGGGCCAGTATCCTAATTTACATAGATAAATTGAGGGGGCTAAGTGGCTCTATACATGGATAGAATGGTAATGTTAGCAGAGGAAATGAAACCTTATTGTTTAGGTTTGTTATTTGCAGTTGGAATAAGTTAGGCTTTGAACTGCTTATCTTATCTCAGGGGACAGCTGTGGCCTGCCTGGGGGCTTTGGAGTTTTCAGGATTGCTAAGATTTACAGGGGCCCTCGGACTTTGCCTCAACTTCCTTATCAGGAGGAGACTGTCCCAGAAGCCTGCCAGACTCAGCAAAACCCTACATCCTCCATGCCTCATTAGCAGGGTACCACATCTGATGACCTGGGTTTTATTCCCTATTGCCCATGTAAAGCCAGATGACAAAGGGACCCATGCATTTGCAGTGGCTAGAGGTCCCGGTGTGCCCATTCTCTCTGTCTGTCTCTCTTCTATCTCTCTCTGCTTGCAAATAAATAGAAATAAATAAAAAAGAAAGAAAAGTGGATTATATTTTATTATTTTTGTTTATGGTGCTAGAGATTGAACCCAAGGGTTACACACCTGCTAACCAGATGCTCTGACACTAACATATTAAGCCAGCCAAGAGGAGACTTTTAGGGGTATTTTTCAAGAGCACAACATTCAAAATCAAAGTGATAATGCTTTCACTGCACATCGCTAGAGTCTTACTTCAGTCTGGGGCTGCTTGACTTGGAAGCAATGGAAGAAAAACCAATACAAACAACAGCGCTTCCAAAAGGCAGAAGAGAGAAAAGGTTCCCAAAGTGAAGGATTTTAGGTAGAGAACCTGGATTTGAGCGCCTGCTTGGGGGTTTTTGACCCCCTCAATAGAATTCTCACAGATCTTCTAATAAAAGATGCATTTCACAGGTGTGTAGAAGGTTAAGAATCATTGTTAGATGTCTGAAGTTTCTGTGAATACGTGCTTCGCAAATTACAAAACATTACATGAATTGTTTAAAGAGGTAATGGGAAAGGTATTTACTGCCCTCAAAAAGATTGGCTTTACTACTTCCAAATATTGCAGATAAAAGGATAAACAAAAGCCGGGCATGGTGGCACACGCTTTTAATCCCAGCACTTGGGAGGCAGAGGTAGGAGGATCACCATGAGTTCAAGACCACCCTGAGACTACAGAGTGAATTCCAGGTCAGCCTGGGCTAGAGGGTGACTCTACCTCGAAAAACAAAACAAAAAAAAAGGATAAACAAAGAGCAAATGATAGTTATTATTCTCTTTGATAGATGACAGAGTTAGAAGAAATGTGAGTACAGTACAATCGTCATGGAGACTTAAGAAGCTCCATAAATTAAATTGTGTTGGCAGTGGTCATTCAGCTGTAGTGGACCTTAACAATGCTCCTTGCTTGGGTCCTTCGGAAATCTGTAGACACATAACTTCTAGCCCTTTTGGACAGACACATGTGCATATGGAATAAGGCTATGGAGCATCTTTTACAGAAACATCATTTAAGCTACATGGTGACACTGCCTATGATCTCAACACTCAGGAGGCAGAGGCCAGAGGGTTTGTTTCAAGTTTGAAGCCAGCATGGTCTAGCCTTGTCTTTAAAAAAAAATTAAATCGTTCAGTGGCTTTAACTTCCTTATAAAGTCAGATGGCCTAGGTTCGGTTCTCCAGGACCCACATAAAGCCAGATTCACATACTGGCAATCTCCATAACCCACAAGTATATTTTAATTGGTTTAATTTTATGTTATTTTTGCATGATTTTTACAAGATAGCTGAATTTAAATGAAGTAAACAAGAAGCAAATTCTGATCCCCATTCTGGTGAGCTATTTGTATGAGAGCTGATTTAATGCCATCAGCACTAGAAGAGGCTTAAGGGAAAGAAATTGTCTGGATTAAGACATTAAAAATAGAAACATATTCCAAGATTAAGTCCCTTGAGTTCCTTGACATTTGAAGTAATTTCCCCAAAGTACTTCCTCTATAAAGGTTTATAAATTTATGAGAGGTAATACTTTATCTGCCCTAGAGATTGTTGTGTCAATTAAAAAATAAACAGGATCAGAGAACCAAGCATTAATTTGAAAATGGATCTGCCCTTATATGTGATGAAGTCATATTCAAATTAATCTATGAAGTTGTATGAGCCTGCTCTTTTTATCCAGGGTTGGATTTGCATGTACTAGTTACTTAGAATTCCATTTTTGACATACCCCATCAATACTTAAAGCCCAGAAGTATCCACAATTACCTGTCTGAAATCCTGAAAGCTGTGTTCCCTTAGACTACCATTGAAGTTGCTGCCTATTGTAGTCAGCTCACATGCCACTGGGATGAATCTCCAAACCAGGCACAGTTATGGGAGGAAAGGATTTATTGAAGCTACAGATAAAGGGAAAGTTCCATAATGGTGAAAGAGGCTGGCCCCCTTTCACAGGTCCAAGCAGAGGGAAAGAAACCCATCACCAATAGCAAATAGGCAGGGGGCTAAGGGAGAAAAATCTCCTTCCCCCTTATATAGCCTTAGGGCTAGGTCTTGCAACCCTATCCCAGACTTAATGGCTTCCTGAGTCTGGAATTTCCTTTCTGCACTACCCACACAGGAAAGGATGTTTACTTCTAGCTCTCCTGAGTTTCCTTATATCCTGCCCCCCACTGAGAGGCTGCCTTTCTGGAAGTATCCTCAGACCCACCCAAGATAATTAAAAAGATTAAATTGACAACAAAACCTAACCATCATACTGCCTTATTCTTTTTTTGTTGTTTTTTTGTTTGTGGGGGGGGGGTGTAGATAGGTTCTCACTGTCGTCCAGGTTGACCTGGAACTCACCCTGTAGTCCCAGACTGCCCTCAAACTCACAGTGATCCTCCTACCTCTGCCTCCTGAGTACTGGGATTAAAGGCATGTGCCACCACACGCAGCACTGCCTTATTCTTTTTTTGATTTTTTTGAAGTAGGGTCTTGCTCTAGCCCAGGCTGGCCTGGAATTCACTATGTAGTCTCAGGCTGGCCTCAAACTCATGGCAATTCTCCCAAGTGCTGGGACTAAAGGCATGTACCTCCACACCCAGCTTTATTCTTGATTATAACCAGAGTAGACACATTGGTTGAAAAATACTCAACATATAGAATAATCATTTTTCCTTTCTTAAAACTTCCTTCCAAGATTGCTATTGCTCATGAAATGTACTGAGAGCTAGGAAGTTAGCTCACTTGCTAAAGAACTTGCCTTGTAAGCATGAGAACATAAGTTAGATCACTAGTACCCTTGTAAAATACCAGATGTGGTAAAAAGCACCTGTAATTCCAGAGCTAAGGAAGCAGAAACTTGTGGATTCCTGGGGCGTGATGGCCAGCTAGTAGTCTGGTTGGTGACCTCCAGGCCAACAATAGACCCTATCTCAAAGGGGGTGGATGCCATTCCTGACATATGACACCCAAAGTTGTCCTCTGGCCTCCACATGCACAAGTACATAGGGCATGTGCACTTGTATACACATGCACCTGCATATGTCTATGAACATGCACACACATGTATATGCAAAAAGAAACAAAAAAACTTGTGTCCTAACCAGGCAGAGTGAAGCACTAGAGAGACTGAGGCAGGAGAATTGTGACCAGCCTGAGCTGACCCTGTCTCCAAAAATAAAAAGAGGGCTGGAGAGATGGTTCATTAGTTAAAAGTCAATTTCTTGAAAAGCCTGCCAATCTGGGTTTGATTCCCAAGTACCCATGTAAAAGCCAGATGCATAAAATGGTCCATGCATCTGGAGTTTGTTTGCAGTAACTGGAGACCCTGGCACACCCATACTCATACTCTTATACTCTCAGCCTCTCTCTTTCTCTCTTTCTCTCTCTCTCTCTCTCTCTCTCTCTCTCTCTCTCATGTATATGTGTGTGTGCATCAAATTAAAGAAATAAAAATGTTATTTTAAAAGTGTGTTTACCAGGCTAGAGAGATAGCAGTTAAAGGTGCTTGCTTGCAAACCCTGACAGCCCTGGTTCGATTCCCCAGTACCCGCATAAAGGCAGATGCACAAAGTGGTGCATGCATCTGGAGTTCATTTACAATAGCAAGAGGCCCTGACATGCCCATACTCTCTCTCTCTATATGCCTCTTTTTCTGTTTCTCTGTCTCAAATAAAATATTTTTAAAGTGTGTTTATCTTTTAAAAAAGAAAAAGAAAAAAAGTTGTGTGCTTAAAAAAAAAACAACTTCATTCAGGTTTTTTTAATTTGATGCACACACACACACACACACACACACACACACACACACAATGGCCTTTTCACAAAGCAGCTGTCTCTTATCAGTTTCTCTATATTTAAGATTGGACTTTCAGGATTCCAGTATAGGAAGCCTATAAGATGAACAAGAAATCTCTCATGGTAACTGGATCTCTATTGGCTGTCTTTTCTTGGTCAGATGCTGAGTGTTTTTGGTTGGAGATGATAACTTTATTTTAAGCCTGAGAGAGCAGCTGACTTGCCCTTGATCTGATGATACCTAGCAGCTGCCAAAGCCTGTTTCATATCCAAGGGAGAAGAGTGTCCCTGGATAGGGGACACATAACCCATACATTTCTTTTTAAGATGTCTCTTTGGGTGCCACAAAAGGAAATGTCTTTCCAAGGGTGGGAAGGGATTGTGTTTGGCATTTTGATTTTACCCCTGTGCGTGAAGGATCTGGGTTAAAAAGCTGAGACTTTGAGAAAATTTCTCATTATTTAATTTGTATTTACAGCACACTTAACTACAGGAAATTTTTTGATTTAGATTTTCTTTCATAAAATATGCTAAGTGCAAATATATTCACATATTTAGTAAAATGCTGTTTCTTCATCTAAGGTTCAGAATCAAAAAGGGGCCTGATTTGCAATGAAGAATGTGGGAGTAGGAGACATAGTTCCTTTAAATAATAATTATAAAGCCTTCTGAGGTTTTTTGTTGTCGTTACTGTTGTTGGGTTATTTTTCAAGGTAGGGTCTCACTCTGGCCCAAGCTGACCTGGAATTCACTATGTAAGTGAATTCAGGGTGGCCTCCAACTCACAACAATCCTCCTTCCTCTGCCTCCTGAGTGCTGGGATTAAAGGTGTGCACCACTAGGCTCGGCAAAGCCTTCTGTTTTCTTACTGAGTACTAAATATGTTAAACATTTAGCTTAGGGGCTGGAGAGATGGTTCAGCGGTTAAGGCTTTTGCCTACAAAGCAGAAGGACCCGAGTTCGATTCCCCAGTGCCCATGTAAAGCCAGATGCACAAGATGGCGCATGCGTCAGGAATGTTTGCAGTGAGTGGCTGGAGGCCCTGGCATGCCTCCCTTTCTCTCATAAATATTTTTTTAAAAATACTTGGCTTAATATCTAGCACTTATATCCAATAGTAACGACTACAGGGAGAGAGCTACATGCTATACTAAGTACTTTGTATGGTTGATTGCATTCAGTATCACATGATGTGATGAAACTAAAATTTAGGTTATATATCTTGTCTAATGTCACACATGGCAGCCAAGAGTCCATGCTAATCTTACTCCAAAATATCAACCTTTGGGTCTCATCCACCTTCTTGCAGGCACAATGACTTTGAGCTTACTGACTCTTCAGTTTGGCACTCATTTCAGATTATTCCAATGTCCTCACTGTGTCCTCCATGTCACATCTGCTGCGCAGTGCATTTAGTTGCCTGAACATTTTCTCAACCTTACCTGCTGTCCTAGAGATGTGCCGTTTCTAAAATTATGTCATCCCAAGAAAGCTTCCCCTTCAGTATTTTCCACAAGACTACACATGTCCAACTGCCATTTTATTTATTTGTCATTTGAAATTTTATTGATTCTCCTCCAAAGTTACTAACCTCTTATTTTCACTGAACCTTACATTTTGGAATTGTGGAGTTTTAGAATTATGTGACACCTGAGCAACTTGACCTCCAAGCCAGTTTGTCCAACTTCCCCTTGTACCATTACCCTGGGAAATGACTGTTTGGTTTCTCTGTTGATGGGGACTCTCATTATGATCAAGATCCTGAAGAAATACCAGGAAGGCCCTGTGAAAGACCCAAAACAACAAGCAGGAGAAAAATAATCCTGTTTTGCCACAGTTCATGGGGTCTCCACTATGGCCAGGCTTCATTACCTGGATAAGCTGAGTGAACACAGCCCTTGCCTCTAAGAAGCATATTCTGAAAGGCTGGGAGGGAATGAGACAACTGCACAAATAACTGCTTAAAATTGAGTGCTGGGTGTGTTGGTACATGCCTGTAATCTCAGCACTCGGGCAGAGGCAAGAGGATCACGGAAGTTCAAGGCCAGTCTATGTTGCAATATGAAACCTATCTCAAAAAAAGGAGGAGCTGAAGAGATGGCTTAAAGGTGCTTGCTTGCAAAGCTTGCTGGCCTGGTTTCATTTCCCCAGGACCCACATAAAGCCAGATATATAGAGTGGCACATGCATCTGGAGTTCATTTGTAGTGTCAGGAGCCCTTAGTGTACCCATATGTGTTCTCTCTCTCTCTCTCTCTCTCTCTCTCTCTCTCTCTCTCTCTCTCTCTCTCTCTCTCTTCTATGTCTCTCCTTTCCTCCTTCCCTCCCCCTCACAAATAAGCATTGTTTTAAAAGCTTGAACTTAGTGGACTTAAAAGAAGCAAATACAGTTGGTTAGAAGGAATCAAAAAAAAGCAGCTCATCCTAGACAACATAGTGAAACCCTGTCTTCAAAAAAAAAGTGAACTAAAGAAAAGACTTAATGAAAAAGGTCAGCTGTATCTTAGGCCTTTCAAGATGGTGGGAACAGTCTTAACGGCATGGAATGTCCCTTTAATCCCCCCTTAGATAAAGCTATTTCAAGAGAAGGTTGATGTGGCAAGAGCCAATCTATGTAGAGAGTTGCTGCAGACGTGTGAAGTGAAATGTCATGGTCGTTGTTCAGATATGGCAAACCGCGATGAGTCAACCTTGTTTCCCCCACACACAACATCACCTACACATTTTGGGATGGTGTCAGAGTGAGGAAAGAGCAACTAAACTCATTTACCTCAGTTGAATCATTCTGATGCCTACTCTGAAATATTACTCATCTGGCTTTGGCCCTCCCAACTCTCTCTTTGTCCTCTCACTCACCCCCTGTGTCGGGTAGGGAGGCACTGGATAATTTAAAGTCTGTAAATATAACCTCTGAGTCACTGTCTCATGGCACCTCAGTGGCCAAGGAGGGAAGAAATGCACTGATGAGCTTGCCCATCTGTCTCTGCACTTAGTCCTGCAGCAGGTCTCTGTCTCCAGGTAAACTTACAGGCATGGCATCTGGCCCAGAAGAACACCCTGGATCACAATGTGTGTGGTTCTGTGCCAGTCCCAGTCCCGAGTGACAGCCTAGGAACAGGAAGGGAGGAGACGGGCACAAATTGAAGTGCCCTTACACTGATATTTCATTGGTTCTTATATCCATATGGCTCATCACAATAGCTGTCTGTTGTAGTTAATGTTCTCATTGCTACAACAAAGAGCCCAACCAAGAGCCGGGCATGATGGTGCATGCCTTTAGTCCCAGCACTTGGGAGACAGAAGTAGGAGAATTGCTGTGAGTTTGAGGCCAGCCTAGGACTACAGAGTGAGTGGCCAGGTCAGCCTAGGCTAGAATGAGACCCTGCCTTGAAAAAAAAAAAAGTGGCTGATGGGAGGTATGGATTTATTTTGGCTTACAGACTCAAGGGAAAACTCCATGATGGCAGGGAAAATAATGACATGAACAGAGGGGTGGACATCACCTCCTGTCCAACATTAGGTGGACAACAGCAACAAGTGAGTGTGCCAAACACTGGCAAGGGTAAGCTGGCTATAACTCCCATAAGCCCACCCCCAACAACACAGCTCTTATATCCAAACTGCTATCAGCTGGGGATTGAACATTCAGAACACATACCTTTGTGGGGGATGCCTGAAACAAACCATCACAATCCACCCCCTGACCACACACTAATAATAATATGTGATATAAAATGCAATGCAGTCATCTCAACTCCAAAATTCCCCACAGTTTTATTTTTAATTTATATCAATG
Organism: Zapus hudsonius; assembly: GCA_004024765.1. Lineage (NCBI taxonomy): Eukaryota > Metazoa > Chordata > Mammalia > Rodentia > Dipodidae > Zapus > Zapus hudsonius. The sequence goes on from PVHP010042203.1 coordinate 12,637, forward strand.
ATATTCAAGCATCCCATATTCCAAAGTCTTTCAACTGGGCCATAATACCAAAAATAAAATTGTTGCAGTCAGTTTTCTAGTTGTTGCACAGAAAGAACCCAAGCAAAAGCAGCTTGTGGAGGAATGGGTTTATTTGGCTTACGGACTCAAGGGGAGACTCCATCCTGGCAGGGAAAATGATGGCATGAGCAGAGGGTGGACATCACCTCTGCCACAGCACTGCAAACAATGACATTAAGGTGGGCCAAACACTGGGGGAAGCTGGCTTATAACCCCCAAAAGCCTGCCCCCAACAACACAGCTCCATTGAGGTTGTAAAATCCAAACTGCCATCAGCTGAGGATTGATTACCCAGAACACATTCATTTGTTTGTGGGGACACCTGGATCAAACCATGACATCATAATGGCACAGAACATTCATATTGCAAAAAATGGTACTGAGTATTAGCAAAGAAATAATGAACCAATACAAGATTTAAAACATGGCAAACATCAAGCTCTAACTCCAAGTCCAATAATTCTCTCTGGAGTTCCAATTCTGCCCCTCCAGCTCTGCTATTCACAGTCTGGGAAAACTTCATCTGGTGCTGGCAGCTCTCCTTGGTAGCCATCTTGGCATTTCACTGGGTCTCCACTGAAACCCACAGATCATCCTCATGGCTCCATCAGGCCTCTATGCAGGTAACCCAACACACCTGCTTAACACTGCCCATGGCCATTTCCAAAAAAACAAGACCATGTTGCACATCCAATGACACACTTTCTTGTATTTGTTATACTCCATAGTACCAGGTGGGCTACCAACCTGTTAATCCAGGGGGGAATAAATCCAACTTTGAAGAGCAAGAAACCACCTTCATTATTCAGGCTCCTTACATCAAAAGAGTCTGAGTTCTTCCTGCTGTCCCAATGCAGATCACCTGGCCCAATCTCAATGGTTGTAATCTCTCAAACAATGCAGCTGATCAGGCAGCAGTTTCAGCCCAGAGATTTCCTTCCTTTCTATGCCATCTTCATCTGCTCACACCACTCCATTTCTTTGCACTCGTTCTCAGGACACAGGCAGTCCAAATGCAGCAAGCCTCACACAAACTGCTTCTGGTGCAGTCCCAACGAAGTTCTTTCTCACCCTCATAAGCTAAGCCTCTCACAGTCCATAGTTCTTACTGCATTCAGGTATTTCCAACTCCAACCAGAATGGTCCATAAAGCTATACTTACATCATTGCAAGGCCAATGTTTCAAATTCTTCCACATTCCTCCTGCATATTAGTTGCAAAAGGCCAAAGCCACAGAATCAGGGTTCTATCAGCAAAGATCAATCCACTTTCTGATACCAAAACTGTTGTAGTCAACCTTCTTGTTGCTGTGACAAAGAACCCAACCAAAAGTGACTGATGGAAGGAATGGGTTTATTTTGGCTTATGGACTTAGGGAAAACTCCATGATGGCAGAGAAAACAATGACATGAGCAGAGGGCTGGACATCACCTCCTGGCCAACATCAGATGGACAACAGCAACAGGAGAGTATGCCAAACACTGGCAAAGGGAAGCTGGCTATAACCCCCATAAGCCCACCCTCAACAACACAGCTCCAATATCCATACTGCCATCAGCTGGGGATTGAGCATTCAGAACACATAACGTTTGTGGGGGACATCCAGAACAAACCATCACACTGTCTATTTTGTGCAGCATTGCTCTGCCAAATTTACTCTTTTTTTAATTCTTTTTATTTATTTGAGGGAGAGAAAGAGAAAGTATGGATACACCAGGGCCTCCTGCCACTGCAAACAAACTCCAGGTACATGTGCCACATTGTGCATCTGGCTTTGAATGGGTATTGGCTTTGCGTGGAATTGAACCCGGTCATTAGGCTTTCCAAGAAAGTACCATTAACTGTTGAACCATTTCTCCAGCCAAATATACTCATTTTTTGCTTGTTTGTTTTGTGAGGTAGGGTCTCACTCTAGCCCAGGCTGACCAGGAACTCACTATGTAGTCTCAGGCTGGCCTTGAAATCACAGTGATTCTCCTACCTCTGCCTCTTAAGTGCTACTCCAAATTCATTCTTAGTGATCATTCTACCCAGGTAGCAGAGGGTTTTTCCATCATATGAGTCCTGGGTAAGTATCAAGAAACTTGGGAACTGGTTTTAACTGCACCATAAACTTAAGGCAGTCATCTAGCGTCTCTAAAGCATAAAATAGGAAGAATACTTATCCTACAGGTCTCTGTGAATTCTTTGGCCTAAGGCTGTAAAATCACGTAAAAGCTGTTATTACTAGACTCTTAGTGTTCACACACCTAAGTGCAAATAGTACCACCCGTGGAGTAACAAATGAAAGGTACAAAGTAGAAACTTGCTAAGTGCTCTGTTTATAGGAAGAGTGCAGATTCTACTGATGGTGTAAGGTTATCAGTGTGAGGGGCAGGTGCAGTCAACAGCAAAGAAGGGTCTACCAGCTTAGTGAGTGACATGGCCTAGAAAAAGTGACCATATAGAACAGCATCCCCAGGGCAGCACCTCAGAGTGTTTTCCTGTTGCTGTATGAGCAAGCCTTCTTCTCATTGCTGATCTTATGGTTACAGACACTTTCTTCCCTATTCTGACCTTCCCTCTGCCTGTCTTTTTTTATTTTATTTATTATCCATAATTAGATACACTTAATGAGTGAATAATGTGTTGATGTC
>PVHP010042204.1:0-15116 GCA_004024765.1 Zapus hudsonius
TTTTTTGTATTTAGGTAGGGTCTCATTCTAGCCTAGACTGACCTGGAATTCACTCTGTAGTCTCAGGGTGGCCTTGAACTCATGGAGGTCCTCCTATCTCTGCCTCCCTAGTGCTGGGATTAAAGGCATGTGTCACCATGCCCAGTCTCTAATAACTTATTTATTTATTTGAAAGCAGAGAGAGACAGAAGGGAGACAGAGAGAATGGATGCGCCAGGGGCTCACTGCAAATGAACTCCAGATGTATGGGCCACTTTGTGCATCCCTGAGTCATTAGGCTTTACAGACAAGTGTCTTAACTTGAGCCATCTCTCCAGCCTCCTCAGACACTTTTTTTTGGTTGGGGGGTTGTTTCAGAGTAGTCTCACTTTAACCCAGGCTGACTTGGAACTCACTGAAGCTTTAGGCTGGCTTCAAACTCACAAAAATCCTCCTACCCCTGTCTCTGAATTCTAGGATTAAAGGCATACAGCACTACAACCAATCTCAGTCATCTTTTTTTGAGACAGTGTCTAGAACTCACCAATTAGGCTAGTCTGGCTGGCCAGCGAGCTCCAGGGATCTGCCTGTCTCTACCTTCCTGTAGCTGGAATTTTAAGCACCTGCCACCATGCTCAGCTTTTTCTACACTTGAGTTCTAGAGATCAAACTCAGGTCCTCACAAGGCCAGCTCTTAGATACTGACATGTTTCTTCAGCCCCATGATATGTTCCTGCATCTATGTGACATACTTTGCTTATATTCATGACCCCATTGCCCAAACTTGTCTGTCTCCTACTGATCCCTTCCTTTACCAAATTGTTCCCCTTCTATTTTCATGTCTTTTTTAAGAAAAATATTTTATGGTCTGGAGCGATGGCTTAGCAGCTAAGGGGCTTGTCTGCAAAGCCAAGGACCCAGGTTTGGTTTCCCAGCACCCACACAAAGCCACATGCTCAAAGTGGCGCATGCATCTGGAGTTTGTTTGCAATGGCTAGAGATTCTGGCGCACCCATTTTCTCTGTCTCTTTCTGCCGGCAAATAAATAAATATCTTATTTATTTGCAAGGAGAGGTGGGGGGAGAGAAAGAATGGGCGCACCAGGGCCTCCAGCCACTGCAAACAAACTCCAGAGGCATGCACCACTTCATGCATCTGGCTTTATGTGGGTACTGGAGAATCGGACCCAAGGTCTTTAGGCTTTATAGGCAAGCACCTTAACCCCTGAGCCATCTCTCCAGCCCTATGTCTTTTTAAAAAAAGCCATGATTCATGGGCTGGAGAGATGGATAACTGGTTAAGGCACTTGTGCGCAAAGCCAAATGACCTGGGTTTGATTCCCCAGTTCCTACAATAAACCAGATACACGGTGAGTGGTACATGCATCTGGAGGTGCATCCTCTCTCTCTCTCACTCTCTCTCTCTCTCTCTCTCTCTCTCACACACACACACTTTATCTATCTATCATCTATCATCTATCTATCTATTGATCTATCTATCTATCTCTGCTTGCAAATAAATGAACTTTTAAAAAAACAATGACTCAATGACTATAATTAGGTTTACATACAGGATCATGGGATCATGGGTGAGGGATTATTTAGGGCAACATGGGCAAATTACCAGTGGCTACCTCACTGAAGAAAATGTCTCTCCTGAAGCAGCCACTGTTGATAACTCCTCAGGCTGGGGTGTGACCTCATGAGTCCCTCCCCAACCCATGATGGGATGTTGGCAGGCACACTCTTGTGCAGGTAATCCTAGCTGATGAGAGTTCAATCCCCATGTCATACGTGGAGGTCAGCATCCTACATCCCTTCCCTTCCTCTGGCTCATACATTCCTTCTGCCCCCTCTTCCACAGTGCTCCATGAGCATTGGGGAGGGTTGTATGGATGTTCCATTTGGGGCTGAGCAATCACCAGTCACTCATTCACCGCATTTGACCAGTTGTGAGTCTCTGGAGTAAATGCCACACACTGCACAAAAAGCTTATAGCTAACAGCAGCACTGATCTATGGGCATAGATAGAAATATTTAGAAGACCATTAGATGGGCACATGAGAGCCATTTACCAAAACAACAGCAGTAGCTTTCCCATTAGATTGGATGGAGATCTTCCCAGCCATGGGCTTTGGGCCAGGTTTCTGTTACTGAATGTAAAGTCCTCAAAGCCAATCAGAAAGCAGTTGGTTACCTCCGTAACCACCTTGCCACTACTGCACTAGAGGCACCTCTTGCCTGGAAGGTCAGCAGTAGCACACAGGGTTCACAGCCAGCTAAGACCGTGGATGACAATTCTCCCACAGGAGTCTTCGTAGGACCTTTGGGAATTGTGAGAGCTAGTTTGTGACAGAGGTTTGCATACAAATGAGACCACATTTTTGGTAACAGTGTGTTTAATTTTTTTGTTTGATTATCTTTATTGCCCAAAATTAGATACATCGATTGAGTAAATATTGTGCTTATATTCCCATTTCCATCCCCTCCATCCCCAATCCCCTGGGTACTCTCCTCAGTGAGCATATTGGATCAATCCATGTGGCAAGGGGTTATCGATAGCACAGGAGGCAACAAGGCTGCCCCCACCCTTTATGAATTGCAGCTGAGGGGGGTAATGCCTCTGGGTAATCTCTCCCACCATGGCTCTTACAATCTTCCCCCTCCCCTCCTGCTCAGTTCCCTGAGTCACAGAGGGTGTTTTAAGTCTGTTTCATTATTGTTGCTGTGACCTTAAGAGTCTCTGTGCTTCTGGGCAGCGGGGAATTGTGGATAACAACTCATCGTTTGCCCACTAAATGTTGTAACTCATTATGGACAATAAATAAAAATAAATAAATTAATTAATTAATTTTAAAAAGTCTCTGTGCTTCTACTTTAAAGCTGTGTTGGAAGTTGTTGGAGTCTGTCTCACTGACTTAACCTGGGAAGACTGATTGGCTGTGGTTATAGGTCTCTTTCTTTCCCCACCACTGTCTCAAGTGTTTCACTTGGGGCCTACACGATGGGCCTGGGATGGTTCATCTTTTGCTGGGATCACAGTGAGTTTATTAATGACTTGGCTTGGAGTGGGAGTTTAGGCAGGGAGGTGGGGTGAGGAGTTTGGAGAATCTCCCAACCCAGAAACAATATTGTACAGGAGAAGGGGAGTCAGGTGAGAGCTGATAAGTGAGGAGACAGAGAGAGAGAGAGAGAGAGAGAGAGAGAGAGAGAGAGAGAGAGAGAGAGAGAGAGAGAAATGCATGTATGAAAGAAAAGCAGAGAGGAGGCTGAGGCAAAGAGAGAACGAGAGATACAGTCAGAGATAAAGATGCATCTTCCTTCAGGAGAAAGGGTCGGAAGATAGGGAGGCAGAATGCACCTGGTTATGTCCGTGCCCTTGGGGCGTGGCAACTTGCCCAATTGGAGAGTGGCTTGAAGTGAGGGGGGTATGGACCAATGTTAAAGGCTGGCTAGATCCTCTATTGATCAAACAGTGAGCCCTTTGGGGAAATGGGAATTTGAAGACCTCAGTCTGGGCCAATTGGGATGAGGAAGGGGTTCTAAAACTAACATTTAGGAGGATGTTTGAAGTTCAGTTTGGTTCTGTGTGTATTTTCTGGGTCTGTTGACCTGCAGGTGTCCCAGCACATCTGGGAGGAGACAGCCATGGGTATTGGCTCTGTCAGATGACAAACTGTGGCCAGTGCTCAGCATGGGGGCTCCTATAAGCACAGCTCTGTGGCAGATAACCCAGCGCTGAGTCCTGGGAGCCCTGGACCCCTGAGGTGGCCCTGTCACTCTGTGGACTGGGATTAGAATCCAGATGTTGGTCATTAGAGGCCACATACCCTGGAGTGGCCCAAGGGCCATGTCTGCATGGATGTAAAGAAGGATACAGTCATTGTCCTGACAGACTGTTTTGCTTCTCTGGCCTGTTTCTCTTCAAGTCTGTTGTAGTCAGCCATGCACTGCTGGGATGAATCTCCAAACCAGGCACAGTTTATGGGAGGAAAGTATTTACAGTTTCAGGGGAAGTTCTGGTCCAAACAGAGAGAGAAACCCCAGCACCACACACACACACACACACACACACACACACACACACACACACACCAGCAGACAGTCAGGGGGAAGAGAGAGATTTCTTTCCCATTTATATAGCCTTAGGGCAGGGTCTTGCAACCCTTTCCCAGACTTGTTGGCTTCCTGAGTCTCTGGAATTTCCTTCCTGCACTGTCCTCCCAGGAAGGGATGCTCATTTCTAGCTTCCCTGAGCTTCCTTAGATCATGCCCCCTACTGAGAGGGCTGCCTTCCTGTGAACATCCTCAGAGACCCACCCAAGATGATTAACAGGTCAAGTAGACAACAAATTTAACCATCACGGCAGCCTTCCCGGCTTGTTCCGGTAACAGGAAACACCCTGCAGGCTCACACTCCATGGTGAGAGCCAGTGGTCCTTTCTTTAGTCATTTCATGAGGAGGACTGAACTGCTTCCTTCAAGCAAGAATGAGTTCCTGGACACTGGCAAGACCCTGTGGAGCTGGCCCAAGACCATGACCAAACTAACAGTGTGCTTCTCCACTTTGGTTCTTCCCCTGACAAGCTGAAGCTCTTAGCCATGCTCCAAAGAGAGTGCTGAGAGTGCTCCCCCTCTTCTCAGAGGCTCCCCTCTTCTGAGGAGGTTCCCCTGTGGTCACACTGCGTGCATTCTTTCTTACCACTGCTCTCGCTCTCTCTTGCTTGCTCTTTCTCTTCTCTCCCCCCTCTCTGATTAGACTCTTGGAGTGGCAGGTGGCTGAGTCTATAGTGTTGTGACCCCCCAGATTCAGGATTCTAGCTTAGGAATCTGCGAACATCCGGAAAGGGCCAAATGAACCAGACTCTCCTGGAGAGCAGGGCAGCGGGGCAGAGGGGAGTCCACCTCTGGTCTCTGGCTCCCAGAGGAGGTGTTCATCTGACTTATCCGTGGCTCAGGGAAAAGGCTACCAGGTGTCCACATTTCCCAATGCTCTGTACTCTCCCAGCACTGATTGTATGGAGCAATTCTGGTCACAAAGAACCAGAAGACTTTGGAGGAACCTGTACAGGACAACGAGACATCTTGTGCCTTGAGGTCTGGATAGAGCAAGTGAAGTGTTTATTTAAAGGAATAGGAGAGGGTCACACAAAGGGACAGATACAATGTGTTCCGTCCATAGACAAAAAAGTGGGGGAGCCTAACCAGGCATGGTCATGCACTCAGAAGGCAGAGGCAGGACGTTTGCCTCAAATTTGAGGCCAACCTGATTTACATATTGAGTTCCATGCCAGCCAGGAATATATAGTAAGACCCTGTATCCTCTCCCCCCCAACCAAACAAAATGCTTGCAGTAATAATCCCTTATCCCCAGTTTGGTAGTAGCCTGACCAGATAGGTATCAGTGTTCCACGTCTTTCACTACCTTCAGGAGGAGCCTCGAGGCTACTGTAACTCTTTATTAAATGTAATGTGAAGGTTAAGGAACATGTGATCTGACACAGTCATGCTTCTAAGTAAGATCAGAATGGGCCAGGTGTGGTGACCCATGCCTTTAATCCCAGCATTCAGGAGGCAGAGATAGGAGCATCTCTGTGAGTTTGAGGCCAGCCTGAGACTACATAGTGAATCCCAGATCAGCCAGAGCTACAGGGAGACCCTTCCTCCAAAAAAAAAAAAATGGAAGAGGTACAGAACTGGCGATGGATTGGACCACAGTTACCAAGCAAGAGCAAGAGAACCCCAGGATACCAAAGTGTGGGTTTATTGTTATTCAGTGAATTCGGGCATGGCGGAAGAAACGCTGCCTTCCTGCCTATGTTAATGCCACAGCTGGCCCACAGCTGTGAACCTGGATTAGATTCATAGGAACCCGAAAGCAGAGTGGCAGGTGGCTGGAGAGATGGATGGTCAGTGGGAATGGTCAGTTTGGTAAGATAAGAGTTCTGGAGATGGGTGGTGGTCATGGTGGGAAAACACATTCGGAAATGATGATTCTGTTGGGTCTGGAGAGATGGCTGAGCAGTTAAAGGCATTTGCTTGCAAAGCCTAATGGCCTGGGTTTGATTCCCTGCTGTCAACATAAAGCCAGATGCACAGAGCAGTGCATGTGTAGAGTTCATTTCCAGTGGCAAGAGGCCCCTGGCACTCCCATAGTCAGCCCTACTCTGTAGTTCTCATAAATAAATAAACCAATAAATATCTTTAAAAGAATGATTAATTTTTGTGTGTTTTTTCTTCCTCTCTCTCTGTCCTAGTCACCCACACGCCTCGGGGATGAACCTCCAAACCAGGCACAGTTTATGGGAGGAAGGGATCCAGAGGAAGTTCCATAATGGCAAAAAAGGCTGGCTCCCTATCACAGGTTCAAGCAGAGAGAGAAACCCATCACCAACACCACACACACACACACACACACACACACACACACACACACACACACACACACACACACCAGCAAACAGACAGGGGAAAGAGAAATTTCTTTCCCCTTTATATAGCCTTAGGGTGCAACCCTATCCCAGACTTGGCTTTCTGAGTCTCAGGAATTTCCCTCCTGCACTGCCCTCCCAGGAAGGGATGTTCAGTTATAGCTTCCCTGAGCCTCCTTACATCCTGTCCCCTATGGAGAGGGCTGTTTTCCTGTGAACATCCTCAGAAACCCACCCAAGATTACTAAAAGGTCAAGCTGACAACAAAACTTAATGATCATACTCTCCATCTTATTTTTATTTTATTTATTTGTTTATTTGTTTGTTTGTAAGCAGAGAGATACAGAGAAAGTATGGGTGCACCAGGGCCTCTAGCCACTGCCAATGAACTCCAGACACGTGCTCCGCTTTGTGCATCTGGCTTATGTGAGTACTGGGTAATTGAACCCAAGTCCTTAGGCTCTGGAGGCAACCACCTTACCTGCTAAACCATCTCTCCGGCCCTCTATCTTTTTTTTCCTTTCTTTTTCTTTTGGTTAGGGTATCACTCTACCCCAGGCTGACCTGGAATTCACTATGTAGTCTCAGGGTGGCCTTGAACTCATGGTGATCCTCCTACCTCTGCCTCCCGAGTGCTGGGATTAAAGGCGTGCGCCACCACGCCAGGCTCCATCTCATTTTTTGAGATGAGGTCTTGCACTGAACCTGGAGCTCACTGATTCAGCTCTACTCACTAGCCAGCAAGTCCCTGTGAACCTCTTGTCTCTGCCTCCCCAGCGCTGGTATTACTACCATGCTGAGCCATTGAACAAGAAATCGCTCTTTATCTTCTATAATTGAAAAAGAAACAAAGCTCTGAATTGCTGTCAGTTCTGGGCCACAGGTCAAGGATGGGGAGAAGGGATATAGAGAAGACATCAGGGCCTGACCCTCTATCCTGAGGCCCTCTGAGGGCTGGAAGATGTTGGGTAAGAGGTGTGGAGGTGACCAGTTAGCTAGACCCTGGCCCTTTGGGGACGATAACAGTGGGTGAAGGCCGGTCTCACCAGAGCTCAGTGCCACCCACACGGTCTCATTTCCACTCCCTTGTGTCCTGGATGGAGATGAACCTGCTTCTCCACCCATAGAAGAAGAGCTCGCTGTGGACAACCCAGGCATGTGGAAGGTTGGCTGAGAATTGAGGGCCTCCCAGAGGGGTCAGCTAGGTCCTGGATGGTAGATTGGGTAACTGGGTGAAGGATGTTGGCACTCTTTTATCCAGCAGGGCAGAGAGGACAAAAGCTGGCCCTGGAGCTTCCTGTTACCATCTGGACTCTTGTGGTCAGAGCTGGTCTCTCAGGTGACAAGCCTGGGAGTTCACATAACAACCTGTCCCGTCCTGCACATCACATGACCTGAAGTACTCTCTCCCTCCATCCTCCTTCCCTTCCTCTTCCCTCTTCTCTCCCTCCATCCTTCCTTTCTTGCTCTTCTATCCCTCCATTCTCCCTCTCTTCCACTCCCCTCCTTTCTCCTTCCCTCCCTCCCTCTCTTTTTCTTTCACTTACTATTTATTTATTTACAAGCAGAGAGAGAGAAAATGGGTGCACCAGGGCCTCCAGCTGCTGCAGATGAACTCCAGACACGTGCTCTGTTTTGTGCATCCAGCTTTATGTAGACACTAGGGAATCAAACCTAGGTCAGTAGCCTTTGCAGGCAAGCACCTTAACTGTCCCTCTCCCTCTCTTTTTCCTCCCTCCTTTCTTCCTTCCTCTCCCCCCTCCCCCTGCATCTCCTTTCTCCCTTTCTCCCAGTGTGGAGCACAAACCCTGGGCCTCACATACAGCCAGGATTGCATTTCTTAGCTTCCTCCCAGCATGCAGTCAGCTCCTGTTCTGTTCTGTTCTGTCAAGTCAGCACATTTACTGAAATTTACCCAGCACCAGGCCCCTGATCCCAGGCTTCTGTGAGCCTCTTGTTACAGCATAACCTTGCTTTATGAAGGCCATTGTTTTTTTCTTTTTGCAACCCCCCCCTTTCAAATATGTATTTTCTGTTTAAAGATACTTTATGGAGGGGTGTTGCTGGAGAGATTGCTCAGTGGTTAAAGCACATGCCTGCAAAGCCTAACAACTTGGGTTCAATTCCCCAGTATCCAAGTAAAAAGCCAGATGCACAAAGTGGTGCATACATCTGGAGTTTGTTTACAGTGGCAGGTGGCCCTGGTGCACCCATTGTCATTCTCCCCCTCTCTCCTCTGCTTGCAAATAAATTAAAGACACATGATTTAACATATATTGTTGATTTACTAACATTAATTAAACCTGATAAGGGAAAAAAAAAAACAGGAAAAAAGGTGAGAGAGAAGACTAGGCTCAACAGCAGAGAAAGGTTTTATTCGGGACAGCCAGGGAAGGGCTCTGGCCAGGTAGGTCAAAGCCCTTTTCAGACTAGGGCTAAAGTCCTTTTTAGACAGGGCTGTGGAGGAATTGGAATTCTTTGGTTGCAGATTGCTCTACAGTGACTTAGGGCTTGGGTTACTTCAGGGAAGTGATCAGTGGATGGGGTTGTTTGGGTCATTCTAGGAAAGAACTTGGAGGGGTGATTTGGGTCAGTCTTGGGCAACAGAGTTACAATGAAATGGAAGTCAGTGTCCAAAACTGGAGATATTCTGGCTCTAACAAAACCCGCAGCACACAGAGCCTTAAGTCGTGCCTGAATGGAGGGCATTTGATTTTATTCACTTGCTTCCTCTGAGTCAGAGGCTCACCCTGCAATCTACGCTGGCCCCAAACTCCCCACCTGACCCAGATCCTCCTGCCTCACAGTCTCTGGAGTCCTGGAATGAATAGGCCTGCGCTGCCACATCCGGCCCAGTGAATGAAGCTGATTTAGTAGGGATTTCCTCTGGGAGACAGCAGCACCTTCCTGCACCTGGGAACTACAATCAGGATTTCAGCTATGCACAGGGTCATTTTACACAGCGAATGCAGTGAAAAGAATACAACAAATGTGATTAACGGGACACCAAGCAGACCATGAGAAGGACACTTGTTGATAGCAGAAGAGCCCAAACAAGGAGGCATATTATTCATCCTTATCCAGAAACAGACAACTGAGCTACTCACATTTGCATTCTGCTCCTGCTCTGCATGTGTCCACTACAGCCCACAAACATACTGTCCACAAATGAGCCACCGGGATTGTCTTAGAAGTTACAATTAAACAGTCGCAAGTAGACCAAAATAAATGTAGGACCCCTGAATACTAAGGATCCACCCTGGTCCTGCTTCCCTTCTTAGCAGTTTCTTCCGTTCTCTGGGCCAGGTTTGGCCATCTCCTGTCCAAAAAGATGATCCATTATTAGGATTTATTGAAGACATTCCATGGGCTAGAAATCTATCCCAGACATTTATAAGGCCCAGAGCAAGGGATTAGGCTTGACTACCTGTCCAAGCATATCTGCAATGAAGGATTCCCATGCCAGATGCAAGATGTAGTGCTAAAACCAGCAAGTCCCAGGCAAACCAGGATGGGCTGGTGTTAGTTACTTTTCTCATTCCTGTGACAAAATACCTGGGTGGGGACTTGTTTTGGCTTACAGTCCATCATGGTGGGAAGGCATGGGGCAGGAGGAGTGTGAGGCAGCTGGTCACGCGGCATTTTCAGAAGCAGAGAGAGATGAGTGCTAGTGATCAGCTCGCTTTTTCTCTCTCTTTCCCTCTCTTTTTTTCCTGAGGTAGGGTCTCACGCTAGCCCAGGCTGACCTGGCATTCATCTGAAGTTCCAGGCTGACTTTGAACTCCTCTTACCTCTGCCTCCCCAGTGCTGGAATTAAAGGCACATGCCACAATGCTCAGCTTCACTTTCTCCTTTTTTTTCAATCTGGGACCCCAGCCCAAGGAATAGTGCCACCCATCTGGAGGGTAGGTCTTTCCTTAGTCAAGCCTTCCTAGAAATGCCCTGACAGACCACCTAGAGGAGTGTTTCCATGGTGACTCCAAATCCTATCAAATTGACAATGGAAACCATGAGAGGGTAAACCATGACAGTACCTTCCATAGCACATGAAAAATGTTGACGATTTAAATATTAAAAATTATTTAATAATTACTGGATGTTATCTATAAGCATTTTTGTCTAAATAAATGCATTTTCAACTTTACTGTTTCCTTCTTGTCTAGTTGCCAAAGAAAAGCTGTTGATTACATGTCATTACCACAGCAGTTCCCGAGCAACGTTGAATTGCTTGCGAGTAGAAATGCTCCCCAGCCTTCCTGTACAGTGGGGTCCCACAGTGGGGCACAAATGGGACCGTGAGAGCTGAAGTGAAACCTATCCGTTTTCTTCTGGGAAAGAATTCTTCATTCCACAAAGGTCCATGGCCTCCCCATTACCAATGAGGATGGAACACTTCCTCAGGGAGATGCAGGCCTGAGAAATTATTCTTGAGGTTAGGCTTCCTCCCACTCTATTCATGGCCCCTTGTACCAGGTGGTGCCCTCAGCTTCCTCAGGAGCTTACTGTATAAAAGCTAGGGTTTTCTGGTGCTAATTCATTATTAGTTTAGTTTACTGTATGAGTCCCCCCCCTTCCCATTCCCCCCCCAATTCTTTCCATTCTCTTTTACAATCTCTCTGTTCACTGACAGATTTTCTTAATGTTCCAGTTTAACATGGTTAGGAACCATATATGAGGGAGAATATTCTCTTCTCTTGTGTGTGGTCACTAAGAATGATCTGCTCCAAGTCCGTCCAATTTTCTTTAAATTTCATTATGTCATTTTTTTCCTTGCAGCTGCATAGAATTCCATAGTGTATATGTACCACAACTTTGATATCTATTTGTCCAGTGATGGGGATTTGGATTGGTTCCAATTCTTTGCTATTATGAATTGAGCTACTGTAAATATGGTTGAGCAAATGTCCCTGTACTTCGGTGAGGAAACTTGGGGGTAGATGCCCAGTAGAGGGATAGCTGGATCCGCTGGTAGCTCTATATCCATCCTGTTCAGGAGCCTCCACACTGCTTTCCATAGTGATTGTACAAATTTGCATTCCTACCAGCAATGAATGAGGGTCCCTTTTCCCCACATCCTCGCCAGCATCTATTGTTGGTAGATTTTTTTTTAATGATTGCCATTCTGGCTGGAGTAAGATGGAATCTCATTGTTGTTTTGATTTGCATGTCTCTGATGATTAAGGACATTGAACATTTCCTCAAATGGGAGTTGGCCATTTGTATTTCTTCCTCTCACAGTTATTTTCTCTCGCAGGTACCAGTGAAAACAACAAAGGTGATGGTTCAATGATGCCCAGCAGGTGTAAAGCACATAGCCACCTCATCTGTTCCCATGTGTGAGCACACACAAGAAGTGAGCCCTGGAGAACAAGTCCTTAATCCTAGTCACAGGATCTGCTCTGGAGCTTGGATTTCCCACCCTCTAGAACTGTGAAAGAAGTATTTGCTGTTTGTAAACCAATGGACGATGCTACTTTGTGGTAGCAGCTGAATGGGTGCAGACTAAGCACCAGAAATCTAGACCTGGGCTTCTCTAACATCCATGGCCATGCACTGTCCTCCACCGCATTCCAGCACTTTCCAGGCACACTTTTAGCCCTGTGCAGTGACACAGGCCTGTATTCCCAGTTGCTTTTGAGGCTGAGGCAAAAGGATCACAATCAGTTGGGTGTGATGGTACATGCTTTTAATCCCAGCGCTGGGGATTAAAGGTGGGAGGATGGCTGTGAGTTCAAGGCCAGCCTGGGACTACAGAGTGAGTTCCGGGCTAGAGTGAGGCTCTAAACATAAGATCACATGTTAAAGGGCAGACTGGAGTAGACTGGATTCAAGGCCAGCCTGGGCAAATTATTAAGACCTTTCCTCAAAATAGTGAGTGAAAATAGGAACGGGGATGTAGCGTGGTGGTGGAGTGCTTGCCTAGAACACACAAGGCTCTGGGTTCAATCCCTAGTGTTGCAGGAAATAAACAAGGAAACTATGCGACTGTCACTGGTTTTAAATTTGGATCAAAATCTCCTCCCTCTGCTTTCTTTTGCTCCTCATCCCCCTCCACTGAACTCCCCCTCCCCTCAACTAGTTCCTCTTCTATTTTGAAGTCATTTCTATTTATTTATTTGCAAGGAGAGAGAATGGGCCTCTGACCACTGCAAAGGAACTCCAGGTATATGCGCCACTTTGTGCATTTGGTTTTATGTGGGTACTGGGGACTTGAACTTGGGGCAAGCAGTTGTCATGAGTTGAAAACATACAAAAGACAAACAACAAAAAACTGCAAAAAGGACTGGAGACTTGCTTACAAAGCAGAAGGACCCGACTTTCATTGCCCAGTACCCATGTAAAGCCAGATGCACAAGGTGGCACATGCCTCTGGAGTTCCTTTGCAGTGGCTGGAGGCCCTGGCACACCCATTCTCTCTCTCTCTCTCTCTCTCTCTCTCTCTCTCTCTCTCTCTCTCTCTCTCTCTCTCTCTCTCATAAATAAAAATGATAAATCTTCTTTTAAAAACCTGCAAAAAACCCAAAATACTAAATTCATACTGTACATGGATGGTAGCTTATGTCTATTAATCCTTCACTTCAGAGACTGAGGTAGGAGGATTGCTTTGAGCTAAAGGCCAGCCTGGGGCTAGAGAGTAAGTTCCAAGTCAGTCTGGGCTACAGTGAGACCCTGCCCCAAAAGAAAGAAAGAGGGGGCTGGAGAGATGGCTCAGCGTTTAAGGTGCTTGCCCTGGGTTTGGTTGCCCAGTACCCACATAAAGCCAGCTGCACAAAGTGGGGCATGCATCTGGAGTTTGTTCATAGGGGCTAAGAGGCCTGGCGTGCCTCCTCCCAACACTCCTCTTGCAACTAAATAAATAATTTTTTTAAAAGGAAGGAGGGATGGAGGGAGGGACGGAAGGAGAAAATGAGAGAAGGAAGGAAGGAGGGATGGAAGGAGGAAGAAAGGAGGGAAGGAAGGAGAGAGTGTGCAGGGTCTCGGTGCTGTCACACTCATGACCTCCAGCAGCTGTCACATCCTGCACATTATTGGGCTCATCAACACATCATCATGGATGACTGAAGAAGGCAAAAAGAAAACAAAAGAGGGGCGTATCCGGAGAGATACCTCAGTGGTTAAAGTTGTTTTCTTTTTTAAAAGTGTTTTTCCTTATTTGCAAGCCGCGAGAGAGAAAGAGAAAGCGAGGGAAAGAGGAAATGAGCCCACCGGGCTGTCTAACCACTGCAAAGGAACTCAAGACACCACGCGCCACTTTCTGCATCTGGCTTCACCCGGGTACTGACGGAATCCAAACTAGACCATTGGGCTTTGCAAGTAAGCGCCTTTATCCACTGAGGAGCTAATTGGAGAAAGGGGGGAGTCCAGTGGAAGGGGAATGGGGAACTAAAGAAAGCATCCGAGGAGATTTTGACCCAAATAAATCATGTACACGTGTGAAAATTGACAATTAAAACAAGTTTTTGAAAGTGTCCAAGGGAAGTTAAAGACCGAGGTGGCCATCCTATGTGACTCGCTCCCCAGGACATCCGCTGTTTGGGGGGTTTTGGAAAACTCCAGCGGGGGGCTCCTCTGGCTCATGGGGGTGGGGCCTGGGAGGGAGAAGGGTGAGGCTGGCGTCCGACCCGCCCTTTGGGGCTCCCGCCTGCTCATTTGCATGCTCGAGGGGGCGGGGCAGGAGGGCTGACGTCACCCGGGAATGCCTGGGCTTCCAAGCCCGTCAAGCGCGAGTGCTGGGCGCTGGGCGCAGGGCGCAGGGCGCGGGGCGCAGGGCGCGGGCCGCGGGAGCGCGGGCCGCGGGATCCAGGCCGCCACCGCCGTCATGTACGACCCAGAGCGCGGCTGGAGCCTGTCCTTCGTGGGCTGCGGCTTCTTGGGCTTCTACCATGTCGGGGCCACGCGCTGCCTGAGCGAGCGCGCCCCGCACCTCCTCCGCGACGCGCGCATGTTCTACGGGTGCTCCTCGGGGGCGCTGCACGGCGTGGTCTTCCTGTCCCGCATCCCGCTGGGTGAGCCCCCGCCACCACCGGGGCCCACGGGGGGAGGGCGCTGCACGGCGTGGTCACTCTGTCCCCCATCCCGCTCGGTGAGCCCCCACATCCCTCAGGGTGAGTCCCCCGCATCCTGCTGGGTGAGTCCCCGCCACCACCAGAGCCCGCGCGGGGAGGGCGCGCCACACACGGGCTTCTGTGACTGTCCGGTGGGGATGGGCCCAGGATTTTCCCTCAGTTGCCAGGTGCGGGAAGGGGCGCTTGGCCGTGGGAACTCCAAGGGTGAAGGAGAAGGGGAAGTTTCAGGATTCAGAGATGTGGGAGCATCCTCCTACCAAGACCCCCTAGGCCAGGAGTCCTCTGCCCCGCCCCAGAGTGTCCATCAACTTGTGATCCGCTTTTTTTTTTTTTTATTTGTGTGTGTGTGTGTGTGTGTGTGTGTGTGTGTGTGTGTTGTTTTTTTCAAGGTAGGGTCTTACTCTAGCCCAGGCTGACCTGGAACTCACACTGTTGTCCCAGGCTGGCCTCAAATTCAGTGATCTTTCTACCTCTGCTTCCTAAATGCTGCGATTAAAGGCATGAGCCACCACAACAGGCTAATTTGCAATCCCCTTGCCTCAGCCTGCCAAACATCTGGGATTACAGGTCGAGCTGGAAATTTTCATTTCAAAGTGTCTCCAGATGGGAGGGACCAGCAGATCCTGTGCACCTGGCAGAGG